>JACEGR010002264.1:0-134749 GCA_014170235.1 Listronotus bonariensis | reverse complement strand
GATGTATAACAAAATATACTTTAAAATAAAAAATAATGTAGGATTGAATATAACATTTTTCTTAATTTATGTGTTTTTCTAGTTGGCTGCGAAACAAGTAACGTGGTACTGTTGAAAATAACGTTTCTTTTTTTGACAGCCTTTCCAAAAATATTTTAACTTTTAATATTCTTGTGAAATTCAGTTTACGTAACAATAATTATTTATGATTATAACTCATAAGTTTTAAGCCATAAGGCAACCAAATTGGTTTTAAGAGATATAGCATGGGTATAGGCAATAATACTGGAATTTTAAATAATTTTAAGCACTATTTCAATAATTATATTAGTAATTTTAGTAGTTCAATCAATTTCTACCCAATTGTTAGTTTTTTTTAATTTCAATCAATTTAGTTTCTTTTTGAGGTTTAACACATTTAAAAAACTACTAATGTCTCGTTAGACGATTTAAAAACTTAAAAAAATAAAAACTTAAATATTTTTGAACGGTTAGTGTATAAAATTATTTATTAAAAAGTTATAAATATGCTCTATTTTTTTTTCATTAATCGATTTAAAACATTTATAGTACTGATGAGATGACAAGAAAAGTCATTGTCAATAACACAAATTCAATTGTTTAGGGCTAAATAACATCAAAAACTAATTAAAAAAAAAAACTATTTTTAAAACTACGTTTTTTTTAAATTTAAAGTATATCTTGTAATACATCGTTAAAAAGCTTTTAAAAAATCGTTTTAAAAATGTCATAGCCAACTATGGTTTCCATTGGATTTTACTTTTTTATTAAGAAGATAATTATTTACAAGTTTCCTATTTAAATTTTCTTTCTAATTCAAATATTAAGTAAGCTATAGGAAAAAAGATTTATGGAAAAAACGGGTTTTTTAAAATATCTAGTAAGCCATGATTTTTTTGGACGAAACAAATATTGATTTAAACTAAGCTTTAAAAACTACAATTCTTTCCCCATTTAACCATCTCTGTAGCTGCAGCGAGATCCCTTCACTAAACATCGAAAAAAACTCACCCTGTATAAATATTAGAAGATTTTTTACAATTCTTGTTAGGAAATTCTAAAAAATACGGCAATGACAGCAATTATTCGGAAGCGTCTTGAAAAAAAGGTAAATTGCTGTAACCATCTTACCTCGGTGCTGGATTATGTAAAATAAATAAAATAGTTCGTTTGTTAGATAATCGTTTTTTCCAGGTAATGCTGAAATGCTGTTTGTCTAAAAAAAACTAAAATTTAAACTATTAAAGAATTAACAGAAGGTGCAATCCCTAATGAAAATAAAATAATTTGGTGGATAATTTTAGCAAAAAAATTAATTTATCATTTTTTACTCATCAGTTTATGACAGAAAAGGTTAAAACCGTTAAAAAGTATCCGACTTTAAAAATTTTCATAATAAAACGAGTACCGCTGATTTTTATATCTTGATTATTGACTCTTAGTTTTTGGTAAGAATTATAGAAAAATTTTGATTGTTATTTAATTACACACACTAGAAACTACAGGATTGGACTTACATATAAAATATGCAAATTTCAAAAGTTTATACCTCGAAATTTAGTGCTGCAAGGTTTGTTTAAAAAAATCGTATGTATAGAGGGCACTTATAATTATCTGTATTCGAAGTTCAAAATAAATTGTAAAAGAAGTGTTTTTTTTTGAGGAACGTCCTTAAGAGACACGCAAACAAAATTTTTATTGAAGAAAACAAGTTTTTGGTTTTCGTCATAATAATTTATCTTTTAAGAAAATGGAAGGCAATCTTAGGGGAATTAGTGAGCGAAGTGTACAAGAAATAAAAGAGAAAAATATGTTTTATCTCCACAAGATTGGCTTTGTTAAAAATAAAAGGATAAAAAAAATTCTAGAAAAATACTTTGTGTTTAATACCGTTACTTTAAAAATCTAGACATAATCAAAAGACGACTTTCGACATTAAAAATATATATATATATATATATTTATTTTTTAAACGATTCATACTACAGTGACCACCATAAATGTTGAACCATATAAAAAACATCTTTTTTTTTTAAGCGCACTAACAAAAGACTAATTAAAATTTAAATAAATTATGACATCTACAAGGTAGGTGCAGATTTACGTATATAACATAAAATAAAATTACCTTTATTTTTAAACTTCCACAATCGAACACAATTTTTTTTGTTTCATAAGGCTACAGTTAAAAAGCTCATTTAAATTAATGTGTTCCATTGTTTTTGCCTTTTTTTACAATGGCCGATAATAAAACTTTGTTGAGATTAAGGCAATTAAACAAAATCTAGACGTTTAAAACATTATTTTAAAATTAATATAAATACAAAACGAAAACCTAAAAATAATTTTAAAAGTCTTTTAAGTAAAGGTGTTTTCTATATGGTTAAAATGGTGTGGAACATTAATCTAAATATAACTTTTAAATTTTAGCCCTATTGAACCAAAAAGAAAAACTTTTCTTTTGTTTTTAAAATGATCTAAATGTAACTTAAATGCTAGAGAACTTACAGAGCTTTTTGCATTTTCCGAGAAAATTTACCATTGCAGTGTATATTTTTTACAGCATTAGAAAGTAGATATTTTAACGAAGCCAAAGACCACCGACTTTTTTAACAACGTTGTTATTGACACGTGAATTTTCTATTAAAAATAAGAGGTACATACTTTTTAATATTAAGTTAAAATAATGTTACAAAATAAATATACCAACCAAAACATTAAAGTGTATTTGGGACATAGAAAGGTACGTTTTATCAAGTCTTGTAAAAATATTTAATTCTTATTATTATTTTTAAAAATGGTACGCCACTGCATTTTTTTAAAATATGTATAATTTTTTAACTTCTTATTAGATTTAGAACAAATTTAACCTCTTGACTTTTGTTATTTGATGTACGGTTTTCGCGTAAATAAATAAAAACCAATTCTCGATATGGTCATTTCGTATCGATACGATCCAGAATTATTAAGCAAGAAAAAACCTTTTTTATTTTTGAATTCTACTTAAAAAAAAAAAACATAAAAACTTCATATAAAAATTTGTCATTAGTTTTCAAAATACAGGTGTTAATTACTTTTTTAACACCCTGTAATTTAAAAACTAAGACGTTCAGGATAAATTTTTTATGGATGAATTATTCATGTTTTTTTTTTAAAAGTAAAATTAAAAATAAAAAAAGGTGACTTTTCGCCAAAATTTGATCGTATCGATACGAAATGACCATGCCGAGGATTGGTTTTATTTATTTACTGAAAACCGACATGAAATAAAAAATGTCAGAAGGTCAAATTTGTTCTAAATCTAATGAGAAGTTAAAAAAAAATATTATTATTTAAAAACACTGCAGTGAAGTACCATTTTCCTATTAAAAAATATTAACCTTTAACTCTCATGGACCACACTGGTAATAATTAATTTTTTCTTGTATGCCAAAAACTGTGTTTTGATGCATAGAAGGCGTCCCCAAGTTTTAAAAAAATATATTTTTGGTATAAAAGTTATTTCTAAAAAACAATAATTTTTAGATTTTTAAAACCCTGTAGTTCGAAAATTAAGACGTTTAGGACATTGCTATATGAAGTTTTTTCATTTTTTTAGTGTAGAATCCGCCCTGAAAGTTTGTCGGATAAGTTGTGAAACAGCCTGTATACTTAATTAACATTAAAAATGCTTTTTGGTATTTTTTCGGACCCACCTTTAAAGATTAATGTGACAAAAGTTTAACTTTTGTTGCCAGTAAAAATATTTCTTGTAATTTTATTAAAACAGTTTAACATTCAGGACAAGAAACCAAAAATTAAATTATGTACATTTTTATTCCTTTCTTAAGTTAGCAACGCCTTTAAGGTTCTAATACATTCTGCTTTTAATATTGCGCTTTCCAGCTCTCCCCAGTGAGTCGTTTCTGTACAATATATGCAAACACTTTTTATTTTGTAGCAAGAAAATCCCAGTCTTTGAATTACCATAAAAAACCTTTTAACATGTTGTCCTTTTAATATTTAACACTTTCTGAGTTACTGTACTAAAAATACGATATTTAAAATTTCAAATAACATACTGATACATTATTAAACTTCAAATTAAAAAAACACTTTGTATATTTAAAAAAAATAGTAATTATAAAATACAAAATTTAGTAGTATTTTTTATTACCGAATACCTAAGAGAGGGGATTTCTAAAGTTACTATAGCGCGTCAGAAAAATTATACCGGAGGATACCTTGTACCCGATTAAATCGTAAAAAAACAAAAATATATCCATCAGAAATTCTTGTGCGCGTCGGATTAAGATAGGGTAAATTAATTATATGCTAAAGAGTATATATTCCACTAATCTGACAATTTGAGATGACGTAAAGAAAGGGGAGGGCTACAAAGTTGTAAAAAAACGTCTTTTTACCATGCTCAAGCGTAGATATATTTGTTTATTTTGAAGAAAATAATTCAAGAATAACAAAAAATATATAATTTAATACGATTTAAACGATTTTCACAAGCCAAAATAATACAAAAAAATGGACATACTTAAAAGTCTATAGCCGCTTAACGCTCTAATGAAAAGGTATACATTATATCACATTTTTTCTTCCTATCATCTAAGCTTTGCAACCCAATAGGTCTCTATGACGCTCGAGTAACTGCAAATTTTGAATTTTGGGCTCCCCTACTATAACATTTTACTTAGGTTTTATTTTTATGTGTATTATTACGTAGCTTAATTTTTTTCTAACAGTAATATTTAATAAAGATGAAACTTTTTTCACCTCAATGTGACAGTTTTGCATGACCGCTTAAATTACCGGTTTCTGTGCTTTTTAATGTCGTCTTTGCTTTTACATACTCAAATAAATTATAGCAGGCTTGGAAACTAAACAATAATATAAAGTGTAAAAAAAAGCGTAAAAGCGTTAAAAAGATATATTTTTTAACACTTTATGTAGTGTACCAAAATGGAGTACTTTACCTTCATGTTAACGAAAAAAAAACAGTGTTTTCTAACGGTGGTGTGAAAAGATAATTAAATAGCCTTTAAAGCAAGGTACAATTTAACTTCTTTTCCATTTAAAATCTTAGAGGTTGCTGTTACCACTCCGTAAGAGCTATTATAATTTAATTAAAATCAATAAGAACCTTTTTATATTGATAAACTGTATATAACATTAAGACGTCCTATGGGGATACAAATTTATTACTCAACAAGTAAACATTAAAAATGGTAAAAAGTATTTTATTACTTTTTTAATGTTTAAGTATTTAAAAAAGAACTAAAAGAGAGTTTTAATGGTATTTATTTGGGTAAACGCCTAATGGAACCGCTATGCCTAAAATTATATTAAAAAAACCTCAAAAACCCAAAAAATTTAATCTTAGGGTAGGAAGAATAAAAGTTTTTATTGTTCCTTGTTATTGTATTTTTAAGTTTGTGTCATAAATCAAAAATTTTAAAGTTTTCCTGTAAAAAATATATTTGTTTTTACAGGAAAGTATTAAAACTGAAGATCTAACCAAACCCACCAGACGCAATCCCAGTGATGCATGATTTTCGACATCCTTTTAAAGTGGCAATACACAGCTGCCAAACTACAAGGGAAAAGATCACAACTAAAACGTGGCTCGTGGTTTGGTATACAGACGGATGCAAGATGAATGAAGGAGTAGAGGCGGGAATTTAAGGACCAAGATGTAGACTGTTAAAGACCCTAGGAAAATCTTCCACCATTTTTCAAGTTGAAATCTACGCTATCGAATGTGCCAACGAGAGCAAATATCTACATCCTATCGGACAGCCAGGTGGCCTTAAAGGCATAAGCTTCATGCATTCCAATTATCACTTAATCAACTGGCCGCAAACAACAAAGTAACTCAGATGTGGGTGCAAGAACAAGAAGTAGTAGAAGGCAACGAAATTGCCGATCGACTGACCAAAGTAGGTACACAGGCTAGTTTTAGGAACCGGAACCATTTTGCGGCATAACCAGAAGTCACCTAAAGAAAAACTCAGGAAATGGAAACAGAGGCGAAAAGAGACTTCCTGGAATAACGCTTCAGGACAAAGACAGGCGAAGAGATTTATATCTCAATCGCCTAAATGCCCTAAAAAGCTATTAGAGCTTCAAAAAAACAAACTTAGGATAGGTACTAACTTCCTGACGGGGGCGCTGTTAGGTACCAAATTAAAAGAATGGGAATGACCGACAACGACCTCTGCAGGTTTTGTGATCGAGCAAACTAAACCGTGGAGCAAATACTAAGCAACATTCTTAACGCCAAAAGTTATAAATAGGCTCGCTCCTCAAAATATTTTCAGCTTCGCAAAGAGTTTGGGAATCAGGGGATTAACTTATGTAATGTATTCACAAAAGATTTTTTAAGGTCGAAGTAGAAGAAGGACTACCTTAAGCAAATGACCCCCTTCATTACAATATAATACAGAAAAACTTAAAATTTTATGAAAAGCTTATATCGCAATTTTTTTGATGGCAAGTCGGTCCGTTACCAAGATTAACTTAAATAAAAATGAAAAAAAAACACTTATATACTGGTTTAAACTTATAAAATTTTAAGTTTACCGTTAGGAATTTTTAGACAATTGTTTAGCTTTGTGTCATAGGTTATATTTAAACACATTATCTTCATACTAGAAATAGTGTGTTTGGTACAAGACAAATATAAATATAAGATTTTTGCGAAATCTGTTTATTCCACTCGCAACAGTTGGGTGGCTGCTCGTCTCACACCCTCTTCAACATTAGTAAGTAATCTATCGCCTAGCAAAAAATTGTTTACCCACCTGTCATCACGTATTTGGCAAATGGCTTGTAAAAAAGATTTAGGAGGGAGGAGATGGGTCTGCTTATAACTGAAGCCTATTATTCACAGAAGGAATTTCTTAATGATATCAATCAATCAACAAAGTTCTTTATTTCCAACCAACTTATTTACATTTTATATAAATTACATCGGTATTTAATTTCTTCTCCGTTTTTCCTATTCGGGACCCGAATAAGCAAACAAACCTAGGGGCCAATCAGAGAAATGGAGAGGGGGGAGAAGTCGCTTTACCATGCGCGAGAAGGCAAATACCGGGCGCCGCCATGGATGTCCACTACTTGTCATTTGTCATCTGTTATTTTCACAATATTTTCCCTTCTTTTTGCACAAAATTCATATTATAATACTAAAATGGCACACAATATTTCATTTAACATCAAAAAACCCTTTAAAAACATTTTTTTATTATTAATTATATTAATTCAAAAGCTTTACTTTAAACAAACTCGTGTATGCAACCATAAATACATCTACATATTGTATTTATGGTTGCAGCATTTATGGGTAAATTATTTTCAATTTAATGAAAAAAACGTGTAAAATAAATAAAAAACAGGTTTTTAAAAGGTGTTTATAAAATATTGTGTGGCAATTTAGTGTTTTATAAAAATTTTTGTGCAAAAGAAGGCAGAATATAGTGAAAATAAGGTTAGTGTAAATTACTTTTGACAAATCCAGGAAAATAGGGGTAAATATGGCGGCGCCCATGCCGTTCCCGCAAAATGGGATGCGCAGTGGTCGAAGCGAGTTCTCTATCTCTCTCCATTTCTCTGGGGCCAATGCTAGTTGGAGAGCTTCTGGGTGGGTAAATATATGATTTTAATTGTATCAATGTTAGACATTTACCGAATAACCTTAAAAACTTTATTGCTTGGTAATATGTGCTTGTGGGTTTTAAATATGTTTTGTTTATTTTAGCTTTTATTTTATTTAGTCTTTTTATTTTCTTGGCAGGCAAAATGTTTGCAAAAAACCTGCTTAATGTAAATGAGGTACTGGTAGCTCAGGTACGAAGCAGCGCGTTTGAGAACAAGTTTGTCTTTGTCTAAATGATAGATTTGTGAGACTTGCATTAAGTTTGTTACTTTATTTAATTAAATTTTAATTAAGGTTTTTAATTTATAACTTGGTCTGCTTCTTCTATGTTTTCCTCTAATTGTAATATGTTTTATTTTGTTGTTTAAACACTTGTACATTCTTTTGGATTTTGTGTAAAAATGGAGAAGAACGGCTACTATTCTATTAAATGATTCTTACTAGCGCAACATTACTTTTTAGGGAATATTAAAAAAATATTTTTAGGGAATATTGAAATAGAACAGAAAATAAAGCTCTACAAAATCTAAAACCACCCACCCTCCTAGGGGATGGAAATTGTTTATTACATTCAAAATCTCTACAAAATCAATAAAAAAGTAATTTTTAGCAAAAATATTCTATACGTCGTTTTTATAACACTTATATTTTTCAAGTTATTTGCGATTGAAAGTAACAATTTTTCGACGAAAAAATCGACGGTTTAATGGGTTTTTCGCGAATAACTCAAAAAGTATGCATTTAATCAAAAAAGTGTAAAAAGCAAACTTGTAGGTTTTAAAAAGATAAACAAAATGAACTTTTTATAATTTTTCAACGGCCAATACAAACTTAAATAGGAAGTGTAAATTATTAACTTTTTCTTGTCAAATGCAAAATTTATTTGATTTAAGTTAAATAACGGGAAAATGCTGCATTTTTCGAGAAGTTTGTTTTTGTTTGTTTGTATTTTTCTTAAAGTACATAATCAGACCTTTTTTAAAACGAAAGTTTTTAGCGTAAATATTAAGTAAGTTATAATAAAAATACGGTCAGTAAATAATTAATTTTTCTACGAAAAAATTAGTAAGACAACCCCCTAACTACCCCCTAATTAAAGCTGATCCTAATATTTTACAATTCTCTTAATACATGTATTGATAATACGTCCAAAAAGTTTGCCTAATTTAAAATGTCTAATTTCAAAAATATTATGTAGCTTTTATGTTCCGAAGTGGCACATTTGAATTTTTCGTAGAAAAATTGATTGTTTCTTTTTACTGTATCTTCTTTATTTTTAATAATAGAAAGTTTTTAAAAAGTAAAAAGAGGGGATTCTAAGAGCTACGAGGCTCTGTAACCAAAAATTCCTTAGGATCCGTTGGTTTTTTAATGGGGTGAGTTTAAAAGGCTCAAAAAAGGTGGTGCTCGTTCGTAAATAGAGAGTTTTAAACGAGAACATCTCGCCAAATGTTCACTGTACAGAAAACCTACGCACAGAAAAATCTTATTCATTAAAAAACCTACAATTAAAAACTCCATATTTTCGGAGTTATTTAGAAAAAAAGAAAAAATATGAAATTGTAAATAGTTACTTTTCACTTTAAGCTTAAATTTTCCTGAAATAAGGCATTTAAAATTGCTCAAACTTCTTAGATAAATACCAATACATGTATAAAGAAAACTGCAAGGGTAAAGGTCAAGGGGGTAGTTAGGGTCTTTTCTAAATTGATTTTTTCGTAGAGAAAAAATAGATACCGACTTTATTTTTATCATAACTCAATTTTTACCATAAAAACTTCTTCTTTGAAAAAAATTGAAGTTCTTACTAGGTGCATCAAAAAATATTTTACAAGTCTTCTTTAAAATATGCAGCATTTTACTTGTAAATCTATTAAATTTTACATTTAAGGAAAAAGGTAACAATTAACACGCCTTATCTTCGTTCGAATTGGTCGTAGAAAAATAACAATAAAACAATTTTGTTTGTCTTTTTAAAACCTACAATTTTTATTTTTACAGTTTCTTTTTTTTTATCAAAAACTAAAAGTTTCGAGTTATTTGCGAAAATCGCATTAAAAACGTCGTTTTTTTGTCAAAAAGTATTACTTTCAATCGCTAATAAGTTGAAACGTATTAGTTTTACGAAAAAAATATAAAGAACATTTTTTGCTAAGTAGCACTATTTAATTTGATTTCTGCAGTTAAAATGTAATAAAAAAGTCCACCCTCTAGGGGGGTGACAACCAACCCCAGGGTTTTAGTGCCCTTCGGCTCAATATTGGTCTTGTACCTTGTGCATTTTCTCACCTTGTGTTAAAATTTTAAATCGATTCATGCAGAACCAAAAAATTGTTAGGTGAAATGCTTCATTTTCTGTACTTAAAGTTTAAAAAGCATTAAGAAAGAGTACATCGCCTAGCAACGGCTTATACCTACAGGAATAATGCATTTTGGGGATAAAAGGACGTATTGGAAATATGTAGATTTCCGTGCGATCGGAGAAAATAGTTATTTATAATACGACGAAAAGAAGTTCTAGATTTCAGATCGAGGTTGTCTTGGTTTTCCTACGCGAAGCGAAGGAAGACAATAAAAGAGCTAAAATATAAAAAAATCGTGTATAATACACTTTTTTTTTTTTGTGATGGGACAAACGAAAAATCATTGTTAAGATATTTTTGACAGAGATAAAATAAATAATATTTTCAAACAAAAAAGAATATTATCATTTAGTAAGCTGGTGAAGGAAGGTTGCATCTTATTCTTTCTTTTTGGATGCTGTTCTAATAAATATTAAAGTATTCTATAAAACCCAACAATGACATGTTTGACGGTTAAGTTAAAAGATGCCACTTAATTAATAAAATAAAACTCCATTTACCTTGAAATACTAAATTTGCAGAATTTAATCCAAAGTCAATGTGAATAACTTAATTAACACTGTAGATATAGTATGTATATCGTCGACACAGGACTATTGACCAATGCCGGAAAATATGTGCAAGCTGATAGGCAGCACCTTTATTAATCAGAGAAGCTAATGCTTAGGCAAAGTGTAATAGGTAATTGTAACAAAGCTTTAATTAAAGTAAATTATTTAAAAACTTTTTCAAGATAAAATAAAACGAAGTCTCAAAGAATATATGTATTTTTTCAGGAAGTGATGAGAATTTTGACTTACAATTAGTCCTATATTTAATTTTTTATTGATCGAAGAAAATAGTTTATTAATATACAAGGTGTTTTAAAAACAACATCATTATTTTCAGGTAGGTTTTTTAAAGGGAACAATCTATACATTTTAACAAATTTTGGCTTTGTATTTAAATTCTACATTAAAAGTAATACCCCACAATACCTAAATTATTGCTGGTCTTTAAAATATCAGCAGTAAGCTGAGATACTCATTAATGATTAAAAGTGAAAGAAAAAAACAAATTTTGTTTTTAAATATTTTTAAATAATTGTCTCACTGTAAGAGTGACAGATAATATAATAACATGTCATGTAATTAATTACTTTCCATTGTAAAAACTACTTATAGGTAAGTCAGCTATTTGGTTTATTTTTAGATACATACATGTTTACTAACTTAACCTAAAACTCAGCCATAATATAAGTCACTTTGACCTATTTAAAAATAATTAGAACCAAATTATTATTTTTTTTCTTCACTTTTCATTGTAAATGAGTATATCAGCATACTGGTGATATCTTAAAAACCAGTAATAATGATGTAGAATTTAATGGAAGTAAAAGTTTGGTAAAATCCACAGGGTGTTCCATTAAAAATAAACTAGTTGACAATAAAAATAGGTTTTTAAGACATCTTGTATAATAACTAATACTGTCAATAAAAAAGGGTATTCAAATAAAAAAATTACTTGAAGCTTTTTATGTGTCTTGTACAGAAAGGAAGTTATTTCGTGTACAAATGGAGTTAATACACCCTGTTTATTTTGGGCTAAAACACCCAGCATATTTTAAACAGTGCTAGAATAATAAATTTTAAATAAAAGGTGACTTTTAAAAACTTAGTAAATAATTGTTAAAGACAATGACTAATAATGGAAAAAACTAGTAAAATAATAAAATAGTTAAATAATAACATAAATTTTAGCGATTAATAATAAGTTATTATGAAAAACAAGCTTCTTGCGTATCTTTTGTGTCAGACATATTAATAATTCGATTTAATAACTAAGGGCCACAATTTTATTTCTGATCGCGAAAAATAATTCTACATTCCATCATTTTAAAAATACAGTTAAAAACAAAAACGTACAGGGTGTTCCACGGGGAACTGCTGAAATCGACTTCTCGAAAAGTAAGCTTTAAAAGATTTTAAAAATTGGGCAAAACAATAAAGTCACAAATACGATTAAAATACTTTAAGAGTATTTAGCGCTTTCGGTTATAATGTCAACTTCTTTATTCTAGATTAAACACCTTAAGGATAATTTGTTTTTTAAATTCTGCTTAAAATTCAAAAAACATATCCTACAGGGTGAGCCAAATTAAACTTAAACACTTTTTAACTAATAATAACTTTTTATCTGTTGTGCCTATCTATTTTTGGAGGGCTAATAGGTAAATATGTTTTCTCCAGGTTTGCAAATTTTGGGTAAATAAATTTAGACTGGACTGGACTAATCGGACTTTTCCAAAATACTGCATTTAACCACGTTGCAAAAGAAATCTGAATTAGCTACAATTAGGCTAATACGTTTTTCTTGTAGACAACTATGGGAAATAATTCAGTAAAAGCGAATCTGTCAACAATTTGGAGATTTAGGAATAATTTCTTTTTCATAAATATTGCTGCCCACAAAGCATGCATTTCTCTTGATTTTAAGAAAGGACTTTTTAAGTGACCCTAGAAAATCCAAAATGTAAGGTTAACATGATTACTAAGTTGTATGCTGACCAAATTTAACGGTAAATTATTTAAAAATAAACGTATTATAAAAACGAAAAATAATTTAAAAACGTACGACGTTTTTACGAAGACGAGATTAAAAGCTTATAATAAAGAAAATAATAAAAATAAAGATATGGGCGTGTTAAGATTTTTCGAGGCCCAATATAAGTAAAAATGTTATATCCTGTCGCAGCTTTAAATAGTAATAGCTAAATTTTGGTGAAGTGAATACCTATTTAGGGGCGTTTAGCACTTTTTGTGGGGTAAGGATTAACCGACAGCCTCGGTTATGTCACGCTCATGATGCAGTCAAGCGAAAAAGTCGGATACTTAAATATAATTAAATGCAAAGTAAATTTGCTTTTTCTGGATCGATTCTTTTTATCTTTTTAAATTTAAGATTTGCGGGTTTTAGATTAAACCGTTAATAAGGAATCTTGCCCTTGTAAGGTTTTTACTTTTGTTTTGCCATCTTAAGCACATACCCCCATTTTATTCTTTAAAATCGCTTTAAAATTTTAGGAACAATAATCTACTTTCGTAAGAGAAATAAAAACTGAAACTGGAATTTAAAAATCTAAGGCGTAAAGAATTTTGACGTCCAATAAATATATTCCTATGTGAATAATATAGCTCAATATGGCGATGATGTAAGAAAACTAAAATTTTATCATTGATTTATAAATATAAAAAAAATTGGTCAGTTCGAAAAAGATGTAAAGATTCCATTTAAAACAATGGAGGGAAGCTTTCGAACATTAACGATAATTCTCATTATTTTTTTCTTAACCCAAATCATTTATTTTCTCAAATTTTTTCGCTTAAAAAATATTTTTTTAATGTTTTTTTAACTTTTAAATTACCAAAGTCTTTTTTTTTTTTGTGAAAATAACATTTGTTTCATAGCCTACTGCGGTTTAAAGTAATAAAGCCTAGTTGCGCAGTAAAGCAATACCATCGACGGTGTGTTATTTTTGCCAAATTGCCATCTTTTCATTAGCAAAAAGAAACTTTTGTAAAAAAACCTTTTTTGTATCTTTTTAATTAGAAAAATATAGGATCATTTTAAAATTGGCATTTTTTTATTCTCTTTTCTATCACCAACGAGATCGAAAATTTTTAAATTTTTATTAAACCATTTTAAGTTTAACTTAAAATAAGCACATTACTTCCATATTACTTTTGTAATAGCACTAAGAGTTACGGAGATACCCGTTGAAAGTGTCGAAAATGAAACACCCTGTACAAAAGTACTTTTTACTTTCAAATGTAAAAATCCTTGTTCATTTACTGTAAGTCTATTCTACAAATACTAAAAAAAATATTTTTGTACCAAAAATTTTTTTATTTTTTGGACAATCCACGAAGGCTAAAAGTCTAAATACTAACGTACCGTGGGTGTCTTAAGCAGGATAAGAGGAAGTTTGTTAGCACGGGACTTAAAAATTTGAAGATTTGGGGGAAAAGGAAAGACCTCCGCTGGCAGTAGGTTCCACAGTCTAGAAACTCTAAGGATAAAAAAACGAACGAAATGGAAAGTTCGGTGCCTGTCCAGACCGCATAGTGATGCATACGTGCAGAATTACGAGTTTCTCTGTTGGGAGCTGCAAGAGAAGGGATTATACTGGATAATTCGTCGGAGCAGAAGCTGTAAAAGTATCTATAAAAGAGCAATAGATCTCCCACAGCTCGACGATGGGCAAGAGAAGGAAGTCTTTGAGTAAGTAAAGGATCATTAATAAGACAAACAGCTCTTTTTAAATGCATCAAGAATGCTAAGGGTTATAGGGGATGCCATTCCCCAGACATGAGAACAATAATTCAGAGAGGGTCGAATTTGGAACACATACAAAGTGTATAATTTGGAAGGAGAAAAATACTTTTGGCTCGGAAAAGAAATCCAAGCTTTTTGAAGCCGCGGTAGCTATAAATACAATGTGTTTATGCCTGTTAAGGTTATTCTTAAATGTGACGCCCACAAGGTTAAATGTGTCCCCGCTCTGCAAAACCTGGTCACTCATAAACAAAGGGTGAGTCTTTGATAATTGTTTTCGCGACAAGGGACATGATTGTGTTTTGGATGCATTAATTTAAACGAGATTTTTGGCGCCCCAATCCAATATCAAATTGAGATCCTGTGAAAGAGATATCTGCATCGCCCTGCGTTTGCTTTCCAAGTCGGGTTGAGAGATTGGTTTGAGAACCTAAAAACTGGAGTGAAGGGTAAACATTCCTAAGATTTTTAAATTATTATCATACCTTATACAGTCTTATGTAAAGCCTTAGTAACTGATACCGCGGGTGCCGAGTTTTTAAATGTTTTAGTACTTAGACTTCTACAGGTAGGTGTGTTTAAACATTAGAATAATGTGCTATAACTTGCGGTTAGCAGAGTTAATTTTAAATACAAAAAATAATTATTTTTAAGCATGATCAGGGTACGAACAGTTTTAAAACTCGTTTCAACAAATTATTATTTAAGAATTTTAAATAAAAAAGGCAAATATTAAAAAAAAACAAATTTTTAAAACAAATATTAGCATGCAAATTGGACTGAGTTTACAATTTTAGAACCTATAAATGCTTTTTAAAAATCTCCCCGACAAAATTGTGTTCATTAATTATTTATTTAAAATATTAGTCTTCTTTTAAGTTTTTCTTTAAAAAGCCTTGTTAAAACATTAATGAGAAATAGATAATACCGAAAAAAGTTCGTTCTTTATCAAAAGTTTTATTTTTGTGACACAAAAATAAAATTACGTGCCTTTGCGGTAAATTGTAAAGAGCTTGTTTTAAATTTAGGTTTACTCAAAAGTTTTTTGGACTGGATCAATTCTGGTGTAAAGGTCTAAAAAATTATTGTTTAAAGAGATTACAGTTAGGACTATAGTTATGTATAAAAAAGTGTATTTTCCATGATTAAAATAAAGGCACTTGCTAAACGACCGCCGCACTATAAGATAGAGATAAAAATTTTTGGCTAAAATTCTGAAACTTGCCAATCAAACTTAAAATTAGGTGCTCTTTACTAAAAAAATATCATGCATTAATATATGGTTTTTGGGGAACTGGAGTTCCAAGTGTCAAATTATAATTTTACATCCTCCTTAACTTTATAATTTTTTATTGTACAAAATAAATTAAAAAATCAGCTTGGTCAGTTAATTCTGTAGTTTTTTATTCAGTAATTGGATTTTTATTATTTCATATAATATACAGGGTACGACAATGAGTATAATTCTTTGAATGGATCACCCTATATAACACCACTAGTTCTAATTTATTATGTTTATTCTAATTAGTTTCGGAAATATGAAGAATATTTTTTAATTTTCATTAGGAGCGTTATAATACAAGAAGTTACTCCAAGAATCAACGCAAAAGCTGATAAAAAGAACTAAAATCTTAATTGATAATTTCAGCCTTGAAAACAATATCAAAGAAAAAGATGTGCAAAAGCGTGGCACCACGACTCTACGGTCTTCCCAAAATTCACAAGGCCAACGTTATCTTACGTTCCCTAGTCAGTGCTATCGGATCGCTGGATGTACAACTTGGCCAAGCATTTAACATCGCTCCCGCAGCCATACATTGGGCAAACTGAGACGTACGTTAAAGATTCAAGTCACATTATTGCTAAAATCAAAGACCTAAAACTTGAAGATGGAGACATATTGGTAAGTTTAGATGTGGTATCGCGCTTTACAAAGGTACCTCTAAACGACGCAAATAGTCATATTAGTATATTTCCAAAAGACATATCTAATCTCTTTAAACAATGCTTGATAACCACATACTTTGCATGGGACCAGAAGAGCTATAAACAAATTGAAGAAGTAGCAATGGGAAGCCCACTAAGCCCAGTAGTAGCAAATTTTTTTATGGAAAAGTTTGAACAGCAAGCCCCAAGTACTGCTCCCTATAAACCAAAGGTATGGTTCAAATTACAAATAGCTAACTAACTTTTTTTATATTTTTTTATGATATTTTTAATGCAGTTTTTTCTTATTTTTTATTTTTGTAATTTAATTTTTAGACAAATAATTGTCCACTTTTAGGAATTCCAAGTTATATCTAATTGCTGACTTTTATGCTGACGATGACGACCTGATAAGTTATTCCTTTGCCTTTCCTGCCTACCGATATTTTTTTAAAGTGTTTTGTGGTGTTTAAACAAACATACCTATATAATATACAGGGTATTTCTAAACAAATGCTCAAGCTCTCTTTATTTTCTAGAAAATCATACAATGATTGAAGTTTCGTTAGTAATTTTCTAGGTCTAACTTAAATTACAGGTAAAAGCAAATTGCATATGAACAGAGAGAATACAGAGAAAATCAGTTATTTAGTAAATAATATAAAATATCATGTATATAAATAAAATAAAACAATGAGCATATAATAATTAATTAAAATTAGGAATGTTTGGGTCACAGGTCGTTGGGCTTAGAAATTCCTTAAGGAGAATAGAAGGTGCTATTATTTAGAAAGTGCTCGATTTTTTTCCAAATATACCAATTGACGTAGCTTCTTTGACTTGGCTTGGTAGTTTGTTAAAAATTCGAACACAGGCGTAATATGGGGATTTTTCATATAGTGTTGAGATATGTTGTGGGAACACAAAGTTTCTGGGATTTCTAGTCGGGTATCCATGATTATCTCTATTTTCTCTAAACTCCCTCCGATTTTTAATGACGTCTGTTGAACATCGTAGGATATATATTGATGATTTTTTGTAGTGCTTTTGGCTCGTCTTTTGCAGATATTTCAGCTGACTTGTCATCTGTAAATTTTATGGTTAGTCCAGGCAATTGCAAATCATTTACGAATAGAAGAAACAGTAGCGGAGCAAGAATAGATCCCTACAAAAAATTTAAGCGAGTGATTCTTTATCCAATATAAGGTGTAGATTGCTTTATAAACATGGGGTTAAAAGTCAACCACAAGGGAGATATCGCGATACAAAAATGGCGAAACAATAACGTTTTTATTTTTCATCTCAAAAAACGCTAGAATAATAAAATTCCTTGTTTTTTTACTTTTTTAGAATGAATGGAAGTGGTGGAAATAGACTACCCTTATCGTTCTTGCTAACCAAATTTACAGAGACACTTACGGAATGACCTCAAAAATATAAATTTGGATAGACTGGTTTATTTAGCAACTTTTTTAACTTTTGTTTTCTTCCTTAAACCTATCAATTTCAAATTAAAAAATTAAATGTAAATCATAAGGTGGTGGTACAGAAAAACTGATTTAATAAAAAATCTATTTATCTGCTGTCACCTATTTAGAGATAATAAATCTTTATTTGGCAATACCCAATATTTTAAATAAAATCTCATTTTGTTTTAAAGCAAAAAAATGTTGTTTATTTTTTTGCGATATCTTCCTAACAGTTGACTTTTGACCCCTAGTTATATAGCAAGCTACTCTTTAGTCTGAACAAGGAGTCACCTTTCAAAATTTCTCGCATTTGTTTTGAAACACCCTGTATATCCAAAAGTCGATAATAAGAAAGATTTAGTGTGTCAAAAAGAAATACATATTTTTAATTCATTTTGATATGTTTTTATACGTTTTGAATATCGTAATAAATCTTAATAATTAGGGTTTTTTAATATTAACTATTTTTATTTAATATTAATTTTTATGTGTAAACCGAGGGGCGCTACTTACACTACTTAAAATTTTCAAAAACGTTTTTTTGTGCTTCTCTGTATGTACCATTTAACTAAACCCTCAGAACTCTTACATGCTTCTTTTTATAGATAATATTTGGATCCGCAGTAGTTAGAAGCCTTTTTTAAATTTTTACGATCTCGCGCAGTTGATAATTAGGTGCGTATAAGAGCACGCTTATTTTAGAAACCATGGCCAAATACGAATTTGACTCACCGTCCCTCACCGTGCTCTCCGTACTTCGAACGAACCTAAACAACGCTTTGGTAAATTATGCCCTACAGTGCCAATGTACCGTTCGACACCCGCTCGTAAACATTTGGTGACGAAAAATGACTTGAACCCAAGCGCAAAAACCCGTTTTTCGCCCATGAATCGTAACTTTTGTTTCGCGCAGGTGATAACATTGGCATCTATTGAGATCAGTGGCTTTGTACACAAAAAATAAACATTGTAAAAATTGCTTTAAGCTACCGTTTTTAGGATTACGTTAAAGATACACTACTCAAAAAATTATCGCATATGCTCGATTTCTTTGATAAGCGCTTTAATACAAAAATGCTTTGATTTAAATGACCATATCTCTTTTAATAATTAGGTTATTAAGACAATTTAAAAAAAGAAAATGTTAAAAAAACGTTAAGCTATAACTTTATATCAACCGTTGTTATTTACTGTTAGCAATACATCCTACGGGGTGATTTTTTGTAATGAATAATTTTTTATCGTGCTGTTAAAAGAAAGAAATCTCATTTGTGAATAATTTATACCCCTACCCATTTCTGATATTTTTTAATCACAAATTTGACTACTCCCTTTCAACAGCACATCATACAGGGCAATTAAAAATTAATCGAGCAAATGCGATAATTCTTTTGAGTAGTGTATTTAGTGCAACCAAAAAGTATATCGAAGAACGCATTAAATAATTTGTTTATGATGTTGCAGTGGTATGTTTCGCTAATACGCTGTAATTTATGATATTTTTCGGTTGCACTAAACAATTTAAACGCAAAAATCTTAAAAACTGGTGCTCAGAGTGATTTCTTGAAAGAATACCTTTTTGTAAAAATCATAGGAGCAGTGGCGGAGTCACCTTATTCTTTTAGGTTGGGCAATACCCAGCGGAAAAAAATTAAAATGTGGGCAGCAAAGAGTGCAACAATAAAACAGATAATTACATACCGGTTGAAACATAATAACAGAATGATGCTACCCCCTCCCGCCCCCATTTAAAATTTTAGGTTAGAATAAAAGATGTTTTTTTGGCATTATCAAAACTTCAAAATTACTTCTTTTTAGGTGAAAGTATCAGTAATTCTCTTTTCACTTTTTTATACTTAAACTATTTATAATTTTTTTTCCAATGATATAAAGTTTGTACTTAAGTTTATAAAAAGAGAGTTTTTTGTTGACAGCGAAAATCCATATTTAAATCACATATTATCTTTATAAAAGATTTCAACATGTAGAGTGAAAAATACAGGTACTTTCCCCCAAAGCAAAATTATTGTTTTTGAGTACCTCGTAAACCACGGAAAAAAAATTATTGCTGATAGTTGCATTTTAGGCTCCACGCGGAACTTTTTGTAAAGCATAACGTTTTTTTATAAAAAATAATAAAAAAGTTTTCCATATAGTACGAACTTAAGGAGACAGACTGTATCGCAGTATGTTTATTTTAAAACTGGCGGCCAGAGATTGCGTTTCAAGAAAACGAACTACTGCGCAAGTATTTCTGTTTTGAACAATTGTTTTTGCTTAAAAGGCTTTAAAAATCACAAAAAAAAAACCTGTTTTACTTTTACATTTGGTTACAAAGCCGTACGCTGGCAAAGGGGAGGGGGCAAAAAAAACCTATTTATTTGTGTGCACGCCAAGATTAAGAAACCAAAAACTCAAAAAAAAAAACTTAAAATAAGTACCTTAAAACTAAAAATCGAAGTTTTGGTGGCAAAAAGAAAATACAGAAAATGGGAAATTATTTCTTTAAAACTTGAGTTTTCTCTAATGTTTGGAAAATACCAAAATAAAACTTTTTTAACCAAAGAGCCCCTCTTTAGAACAATAGCATCTTGTATACAGGGTGTTATAAATTCGAGGGGCACAATTAGGATCTCGGAAAGGATAGGTAAGACAGAGTTGGTTAAATTGGGAAAAATGTCCTTATTTTTATGCTTAACAAATTCCGTTTAAAAAATTTAAAAGTTTTTAGCCGTTCCGGAATTATTCGGAAATAAACAAAATTAGACGAAACAATTTAATTTTTTTATCAGTTTATTTGAAGAGATATTTTAAAGCAAACGATACATTATCATCGCCATTACACACAATCACAGATTTGCTTTTTAAATATTCAGAATAATTGGGTTTAAAAAGAAACTGGTATTTTAATTCTAAATCCAACGATATATTACACTTTACATTTATTCGACGCATAAAACCAAAAAACCATCATCATTCTCTATTTCTCCATTGCAAATAACGATGTTTCCCCAAATGTTTAGGGAAATTTTCGTTCGCGGGTAAGTATGCATCCATTTTTTATTACAGGCTACGAGAAAGTTAATTTAGTTTGATTATATTAAAAGTTTTATTTTATTACGTTAAAGTAAATGAATGTATATTACAAAAAATTTTGTAACTTTTTGTGTGATATATCGTTGGATTTAGAATTTAAAAACAAGTTTTTTAAATTTAGGGTAAAATATTCCACCTATTTAAAAAACAACAAAAACACAAACAAGTTGATGATGGTGGCTCAAAGACAAAACGTCGTATCTTAAATTTAATGACATCATTTTATAGAATAAAAAAAGTAGGAATAATAATGCCTTGTTTGTTTTAAAAATATTTCTTTAAATAAACTAAGACAAAAATAAAAACTGTTTCGCAAAATTTCGGTTTTTCCTGATAATTCCGAAACGATTGCAAATTTTTAAATTTTTAGCCTAAAAATGTGCAACTTTGACCCAATGTAACCAACCCTATATCTCTTACCGTTCCCGAGTTTCTAATGGTGCTGCTCGGATTTGTAACACCCTGTATATTTATAATGGGTGCCATGTCGCCCTCTTTAGTTTAAAAAAATAATAAAAACCCTCAGTGTAGCCCAGGTATATTAAATACGCAACTGTTTTATTTTAAGAATTGTATTCTTAAGCTAGCATTTAGTCGAACCTAATGTTATTTAAAATTATTTTAAACATAACTTAATCGCTTTTAATTTAACATAAATGCAGACGCCTATGCTCAAAGAATATAAATGGAAGGAAAATTGCTTGCATCTTTAGCGTCGCGTAGTAAGTTAGCACCCGAGTCGGATGTGTAATCAAGCACTAATTAAATTACATGGCTTGGTCGTAATGAAACAGCCACCGGCAGAACATGAATACCAGAGGTCTAGAGAGCAGCCCCAGAAAGCTGGTCTAGAAACTTGTTGTGGACTTGTATGTTGTTCTTGTAATAAGTACATAAAGTTTTGAATTTATTTAGTGGCAAATTTAATTAAACATGTTAACAACATACGTAAAATACCTTTTTTAATAAATAAATAAATAAATAAATACTAAAAGTTAAAAAAAAATATTATTCTAATGATGACATTTCTTCTTCGATCGGACGAAAATCTACATAAGGGTTAGTTGAAAAAACCGGCAGATTATCTTTGCAACCGTTAAATATAAATGAACCAAAGTTTGTGTGAAGAAACTAAACATAAAGAATTAAAAATTATTTTTCCAAGGTTGCCAAGTTTATAGTTTTCTCTGTAGGTTAGGGAATTTTAAAATTTTAAATGGAATACTCCTTTTTATTATTGTAATTAATTACTTGTGTCAACTTTATTATAACCTGATATTAGTATTTTTACTCCTGTCAATTTCAAAGATATGACAATAAGCTTAAATACAGAAACGACCAGGTATGGTCGATTATCTTAAAAATAATTCAACTGAAATTCGTCAAAATTAGTATAGGGGATTAACTGGACATTTAAAAATCATGAATTGCATTTGCGATGTATTATAATAAAATTTCCTTATTTCTTTTCCTTAACTTTTTTAGGAATCGTTAAAACGTGGCAAACGTGCTATTCATGAATTAAGCAGGTCCAGTGTTACCCCTATACTAATGTTAACAAATAGATATTGAATCGGTTCTTGTATAATTGACAATATCTAGCCGTTTTTGTATTAATTAAAAAATCAGGTCATATTAAAGTTGATACAAACAATTAATTAAAATAATAAAAAAAAGGTATTCCATTTAAAATTTTAAAATCCCTAACCTACAGAGAAAACTATAAACTTGGCAACCTTGCAAATACAATTTTTAAATTCTATATGTTTAGTTACACCCAGCACCAAATTTGGTTTATTTATAATTGACGGTTGCTGAGAAAATCACCGTTCCGATCTTTGTTACTAATCCTGTATTATTTTCAATAAGTTACCTCCAAGATGCATAATTTCTGTAGGTAGAAGGCGCTGCAAGGCAATTTACTTTTTGGGTCATGACTGGTAATAGTTTTTCTGGATGCTCACCTTTTCCTATCCTTTCGATATTAACTGATGACGTTGGTCGAAGTCAATCAAGAATACATGACGATATGATACCACAGTAATGTATTATACCGAAATCAAATAGTTATAATTTTTATATTTAATAAAATAAAAAAATATTTATTCTACCTAATAACAAAACTACAGAATTATTTTGATCAAAGACAAAATGGTATGTGCAACTCTTAGGAAGAGCATATTTCCGGACTTTTGGTGCAACAAACTTCACCATTGTTTGAAAATACAATGTGTCCACGGATGGAATTAACTATACCTGTAAAATTTGTTTATTTTTAATATTTTGAAAAAGTTATTTTTAAAACATTTTTGCTTTGTCTAAAATGCATAGAGCTATAATAAAAATTGCCCTATGCTATGATATACAGGGTGCTTGAAAATCGGGAAAATATTATTTTAAAAAATAAAAAAATATATTTTTCAATATGCCTAATTAAGAAGCATTAAAAAGTAATTATAAAAGTTCTTTAAATTTTTGTTAGCGTTTATCATTACTTGGAAAAATTAAGTGTTAACTTAAATAATTGCTTTTTTCATGAGTAAAAAAAAACACTTTATGCATGTATTACATACTATATTTTTTCCACGACCGTATAAATATTTCCCAAAATACCATTATATACGTGTTTTCTTTATCTAAACCTATTAATTTAAATTTTTGCAGCACAGCCATTATATTGCAACATAAAAATCATAGCCTCCTTATTTTTTAAGATACAATTATGCTCTTTATAACTATGAATTTATTATTTAATTTTATAAAATTGTATGTTCCTACTTTTTGTAGAAATAATACCAAAACAGTATAATTCTTTTCAATTTATTGGGTAGTCAAATTCATTTTTACTATTAATTTTCAATAATTTCTATTAAATTTATTTGCAAACTGTTAAATTTTAAAACTAGTGATACATGAACTACAAGAAATAATTACGAAATCAAATGTAACTTGACCGTTTGATTCGGTTGATGTCGCGTTTACTGTTACATTGCATAAATTGATATTTAAGGGTATTATAGTAGGCATTGAAACAAAACACTAATTCAAAGGGTGAAAAAAGCTTCGAAGTGTAAAAAAAGGTCATTTTTTAATACTTTATGTAGTGTACCAAAATAGAGTACTTTACCTTTATGTTAACGATTAAAAAAACATAATTTTTTTAATGGTCGTGAAAAAAGAAATTAAATACTTTTAATAACCATATGTTTTTTCGATTGACTTATTTGTCAAAGTAATATTTTATCGATTTTGAACCACCCTGTATATCCTACGGTGAATTTTATCATAGCTTTTAGCATTTTAGATAAAGTAAACATTTTTATGAAGAATAACTTTTTTAAAGGTTTAAAAAGAATGTTTACAGATATAGTTAAGTCCATCCGTGGACACACTAAATATCGCTTTTTTCACATGTCACACAACATACATATTATATATCCGAGTTAAAATATTTATAGATTCTAGAATGTTTTTTTCTTTTTCATTATTTTCGTCCAAATTTAAATACTCTTACACTTTTGTATTAAGCAGCTTTAGAAATCGGACATAAAATGAATGCGGGCATATTTTGGCTAAAACCGAATCTATAGTTTTTGTCCGATACTAGCCAAAAGCGAACATTCGGTCCGTCCATTATAAAAACCTTTATTGTTGGATTAGGCTTTATTTCCAAATAAACACATTTTTTATTGATGGTTTGTTTGAAATTAAATAAAAAAGACATCACACAAACAGATAATTCAGTTAAGTTAATGTTTTTAGAAAAACAAAAGAATTCTATTACAAATTAAAAGCGCAATGGAATGCTTGTAACATTTAAACAGGTAAACAGTAACACACTAAGTGTGCAACAAATGAAAAACTGTTTTATTGGCAATTTTTCAGAAAAAAAAAATCTTTAAAAGAGATAGAGCATTATTTCAAACTGTATTAGCAGTTGTCAGTTTTCTTTAAAGCTTAAGGATATACAGGGTAGAACAACAGTAGAACAAAAAAGTGGAAAGTGCTAAGAAATAATGAACAGTTGTTTAAAAAATAATAGAAATTTTTTAGGTTAGAAAGGCGATGTTTACATGCAAAATAATAATAATAATATATTTGCTTTAATTGAAATTTAAAACATGTTTTTAAATTACTAGGGTATCATTAATTATCCTTACAGCCCACCTAAAGTTGGCGGTCAGATAAAAAAACAGTAAATTATGTCAAATTTTACGGGTTTTTATTCATTTAAAATTTTTAAAAGTAAGTACGTTTAAGCTACTTAAAAAAAAATTAAATTATTAAAATATGTATGGTAAGAGGTAGATCCAAAATTTTACGAAAAAATAAATAAAAACTTGAATAAAAGGATAAGCAGGGCCGTTCCTGGCGGGGGTGCAGCGGGGACATTTGCACGAGGTGGCAAAAATAGAGGGCGGCATTTTGGCTAAAAAAATTTAAAAAAGTAGAATTGAAGGAGGGGACCTTATTTTTTATTTTTTGATCTTTAAAAAAGAAAGTAAAAATCAATGTGGAAGACTTTAAAAAGGATTATATTGTAAAAGTATGGCCCTTTTTGCTCTTTAAAAATTTTCACACAAGAGTCGCCAATTTCTTTTTTGCACGTGGCGACAGAAGACCCAGAAACAATACTCAGGATATGACTTGGAATTTTGGCATTTTTTCTTGAATTTTTAATAAATGACTACTGCTAATATAGTTTGGGATCATGCATCAGCTTTTTGTAAAAGGAAATTTTATACAAAATTTCAAATAAAAAGTTTTTCATTTGTTGCACACTTAATGTGACATGTAATTTGTGACCCAAAAAATGTAGTGGAACACGGTTAAAAGTGCAAAGTATTATATTATATGCGTTTTGCTTAACTTATTCTAAATTTTCTATTTGAAACTTACGCAAAAACTAATTATTAAGATATATATATTTACTCTTAAAAAACACCTACAACAAACTCTTGTGTTAAAAAAAAAAAACATTTTCTAAGACTAACTTATTGCCAAGCAACAAACTTTTTCTACGCCTATGCCGTGGCATACCCCTTTGCCCTTACATTTGTGTTTCTTTAATTGTCAGCTCATTAGCAAGCGACAAACATTTTGTGTAACAGACGTCGGATACACCTACATTTACATATTTGATTACCAATTAGAATTAGCCATCATTTGTTTATTAACTGTAACTTGTTGAGCAACAAAGGTGCCCTTTTATGTTTTAAACTTTAGCAGGGATAAAAAAGCTTAATATTTAGATAGCAAAGTTAATATACGTCAAATGTACGGTTGATGATGATAATACTGTTTTTTTGATCTGTGATATCACATTTTTGTAAAATTTTAATAATATTGCGGTGTTGTCATATCTCGGTAACTTGTAAAGATTAAATTTTAAAAATTTGAGATTTTACAAAATTGACACGCTTTTTTATTGCAATTAAAATAAATAGGACAATCCATTTAAAATATTACCACTAGCGCAAAACTGGAAAATCTGACAATATCACTGTTTAATTTTACTTTTCAAAAAACTTTTAAATACTGAAAATTGTAAACGCAGCTTAGGCTGTTTTAGAGATATTTGAGCAAATCTAAACGTTTTAGCTAAAATGTGGTGTTGTCATATCTTAACAACTAGTAAAAATACAATTTTAAAAATTTGTAAACTTAATAAATTTGGCCTGCACAATTTATTGCAATACAAATAAATGGAGGATTCTCTTTAAAAAAAAAAAAAAGATAAGAAGAGCACAAAAATGGGAATTCTAGCAACGGTGCCGATATCATTATTAAATTCATCAAGCCCGATACCTTTTATATACTAAATTTGGTAAATGTGGCTTTAGTGCTTTTAAAGATATTTAAGAGTTGCAGTTCATTTTACTAACCCAGAAGGTACGTAGGTAAGTTAACAACAGAAAATGCCCAAGCGTCAGAGGTAAAAATGCTAAAAGTTCATAAGAGAAAATAAATTGGTGTTTTTAATATTTTTGTTATGATATACACTAGCAGGTAGAGATTAGGCAAATAATGCCTGTATGCTAACTTCTCAGATAGGACGATTAATCGGATTTGGTTTGTATTTGCTTTAAACCGCCTCTATTCCACGCATTGGTAAAAATTCCGTATTAAACGTTAAAAAGTGACACTCCGTGTACACATGTAGCCTTATTATACTATGGCAAAATATACCGTGTTTCTACATATCGACTTAATTATACCATGTGTCCACACATGGACTTAACTATAGTACCTGTACATTTTTTTGTTTCTAATATTTCACAAAAAAGTTTTTTTTTTTTTAATTTGCTTCGTCTAAAATGCTAAATGCAATAATATAAATTGCCTTATAAGTCACAGGGTGGTTGAATATAGCGATTCAGTGTTAACTGAGAAGAATGGTTTTTTCTTTATAAATAATTCATTACTATTATGCAAATATTTTATTATCGAGTTTACTTTAAAATCATGTAAGTAGTAACACAAAAAGTAAAGATTCATTAAAGAAAAGGTTAAAATTTTAATTGCAATTTAAGTAAATATCCTACTAAACTATTAAATTCCAATTTTTGTTTATTAGCCAAGATTACATCCTCAAAATTGATATTAAAAAAAAACTTTATGAAACCTATATGGCTAACTCTATATATTTTTTTGTAATATGTTTGTATTTTGCGCATTTAAAGATATATTTAAAGGTTCTATAAGCATCGCTTTTTTGTGAATTAGGAAAAAAAGTTAACATCGCCACAATTTTAAAAATTAGATTGGTTGTTTTTGCAAAAAAAAATATTTTATTTTGAATCTTCCCGTATATTATAAGGTCATTTTTTAAAGCTTTAATTTCATAATAATATTTTTTTCACTTAATTGTAAAAAAATAGGAAAATTATTTTTTGACAAGTTAAACCTAAATTTTTTTCTAGAAACAATAACCAATGACAAAAAATAAATTATACACTTTAACTACATTTTTATTATTTTTATTAACATGCTTTTAAAACCTTATTTTTGCAAATTTTTGATATTTTAAAGTAAAATTTTCGCAATTTTGAACCACTCTATATACCCCGCGGCGGTCAGAATTTTAAATGAAAAAACATTTATAAAGAATAACTTATTGTCAAAATTTTAAAAATAAAATAATTTACAGGTACCTATAGTTAAGTCTATGCGTGGACATACTGTATGTAAAATAATATTGTAAAAATTTCTTTTGCTGAATTTTTATGGTTTTATAAAAAAATTATTACCTAGCAGCTTTTATACATTTTTTAGCTTTACAATAATGAATAATGACTTGTTCCAATTATGTTATGTAAACTTACATGCAATATGCAAAAGCAATTAAAGTCCTTTCATTATTTTAAAAATACCTAAAGAGAAAATAAGGTTTAATTCTAATATGTATGTATAAAATATGCACTTCTTTAGTAACGTAGTTCTAATTTGGTATAGAACAATAATTTAATTTTAGATTAAAATATTTTTAAAAATATTTATTATTTCAGAAAACAAGATAGAAAGTAAATAATATTTAATTTTAAAAGTTTTCGCTATAATAATATTAAAGCTTCCTAAGTCATAAATTATTATCTTTTTTACCAAAATATAAAGGATGTTATTTTTATAATAGTTTTTGTAATAGTAGTAAAATTGGATGGACAGGGCATACCATTTCCTTTTTCTGATAATAAAAATAATGGTTTAATTTTCGTAGTAAAAACCAAGTCTTTCTTTATTAAATTTAAACAACGCATAATTATTTGATCTCAGTGTAATACATTTCTATAGTATACTATTTTTATATATTGTTGAATAACTTTGACAATCGTTATTAGTAAATATTTGAAGCACATAAAAGTTAAGCGTCCGAAAAAATATCCTCGCCTATGATCTATCTACATTTTGAGGGTAAAATAAAACGTATTGAAAATGTGTAGATTTAATGTAACAATAATAATAAAAAAAAATTGTCTTATTTAGTGCTTTACCCTTAAATTAAAATTTAAAATTGCAGTTATTAAAATCATTTTTTAATAATAAGAAGATATTGAATCTATTGCTGCATAAAAAAGTAATTTTTAAAAAGTTTCCTTTAGGAACCATTTAAAAAGCCAAAACTAAAAAAATAATACCAGTATAAACCACTTACTTTTATATGCATTTTCTTTTTTTTTTACCAGGGACAGGTTGGTTTTGAGCTTAGACAAATAAAAGTTCAGGCCCTTATATATTAGCCTTCTGACGATTTTCTTTAAAAAAAATAAAGGCTTATTAACAAACACAAGTATTATTAAGAGCTAATAAGCTTTACCAATTAACCATCAATTTATCTTTGACTTTGTTAATTTTGAAAATAATAATTAAAATCGTTATTTAATAACCAATATAAAAGAAGGTTTAAAAACTCCTAATTGAATTAGAATAGACTTTTTTTTTGTTTTATGTATTTTTAGTTGGAGTTTATTATAGGAAGATGTTATTAATGCATAATTAACGGCTTTAAATATTTTTTTATAATTTTCTAAATAAATAATCGTCCAATATTGCATGAAACAAGCGCAGACACAGATATACTTTACTTTTTTATTAATTTAAAGGGCAAAATCTAACTATTGTAAAATAAAAGACATTAACCTGAAATATCCCACTGTTCACTGATTTGATTATTATTAAAATCACCTAACTTTTATCGGTTTTTGCTTGTAGTAAATATATGTGGAAAACTATATAATGATTTAATTGAAAAAAATTACTTACCTTTCTTGATATTTTGTTTAATAATTCATTTCTTTATTAAGGTAATTTTGTTTCCAGAACACCTACCTAAAATTAAAAAAAAATTATAAGTGCGTTACCACTACAAGAAAAAAAAATTAGTAATTTTAAATCAAAAAGGTTATATCCGAAAACTTAGGTCCGCAAAGTCTCATTTATCCAGCTAGAGGAAGTTAAACTTATTAAAAGATTGGATTTAAGTTAATATTCTTAATAACAAATGCTCCCTTTTTTTGTATTTTGTCATTGGATTTACATATACACATATATCCTAATTAAATACGTTAGTTTAGTGGCTTTCCTATCGGATTTTTGTGCAATTTGTATCTTAAATAATTTTAAAGAAAATAAAAATACTTATTTGCTTATGTAACATACAAAAGACATGTGCTTTTTTTGAAATTGTATTTTATTAGCAATTACCAAAAATATATAAAAACAAAGCTTACCAGACATAAGATATTTTTAATATTTGAAATTGTTATAATTATCTTCAAAACGAAGAATTTTCGAGGCATATTTAATGGTAAATTCTATTTACAGGGTAGGTAAAATTAGGCGTTTTTATTTTAGTTATTACTGAAGTTATAAAAAAACAATATAGGTATTATGGGCTCGATTTTGGAGTAACTAAAAATGGCATAGATAGAATATTTATAAAATTATTTATTTAATAGATATAAAGTGAATTTATAAAAATTTTCATATTTAATTTTATTCTTTATATGCCTTATTATAGGAGATAGCAAAAAACAATAAAAACAATTTATGTAGATCTTTTACGTAAAATCTAGAGAAAGTATTCGATTTTTATTCAAGAGTTTCTCTTTGAGCGTACCCTGTAAAATACCTTCTTTTACAACAATATTTTAAAATAATAATTAAATGTTACAATCAATATATCTTTTAGGATTAAGACTAACCTTAATATAATTTTAAAGGTAATAAATACAGTCTCTTAAAAAACAGGAGCCAAAAATATTATCTCGAAAACAGCAAGGAGTACAGGGTTGGTTAAATTAAGCAAAGTTGCGATTTTAATGTTTAACAATATTACCTTTAAACAATATAAAAATCTGCAGCCGTTCTGGAGTTATTCGAACAGATAAGAAATTGGAAAAAGTTTAAATATTTTTCTTTGTTTATTTAAAGAAACATTTGAAATCAAATGCCACGCACATCATTATTAATACTTTTTCCGTTCTATCAAATGGTGACGTTAAATTAACGATCCGACTTTTCGTCTTGTGGCCGCCATCATTAACTTCGTTTTTTTTTAAATCGACGAAAAATTTTCTTCAAAATAAATAAACTCGTATTTTATTTCTTACACCAAAGACATATTCCACTTTACATTTTTATGCAATGCTTGAAACCTAAAAACCACCAATTGGTTCGCTTCCATTTTTTATGACTGGGTACGATAAAGTTGATAGGTAGGTTAGATTAAATTAAATGCATTATTTAAATAGGTATAAGTAAATGTGTGTACACTACATAATATCTTATAGCTTGTTAGTTAAATTATATTAAAAATAAGTAAATCTAAAAAATAATTATGATAGTTTATAATAAATCGTTATTCCTAATAGCGCAAAAGTAAATAATGGTTTTTCGGTTTAAAAGCTCGCATAAATGGAAAATTTAATATGACGTTGGGTTTATAATTAAAATACGATTTTATTAAGTTTAAGACCAAATATTTTGCCTTTTAAGAAAATTAAATTGATAATGGTGGCTTAAAGACAAAACTTTGGGTCCTAAATATATTTTATAGGAGGCAAAGAGTTGCAATGATAACATAAATTTTTTTATCTTTTTTAATAAACTGAGAAAAAAGTAAAAACTGTTTTCCAACTTTGTTTTTTTTTTAAATAATACCTGATCGTCTGTAAATTTTTAAAATGGAATCTTGTATAGCATGAAACTGTCTAACTTTAACCAATTTAATCAATTATGTATCTCTTACCCTTTCAAAGATTTTAATTATTGCCCTTAAACTTTTAACAGCCTACACAGGGTGACATTGAAGGTGACCATCGATGGCAATCAAACATCGAACAAAAAACATCGATGTTTCCTAACATCGATGGCACGGACGTATTTAAAGCTTTTTTATGGCGGGGTGGCCTAACTCGCAAAATGGCAAAATTCGAAATCCAAAAATTTTTTGAAGAGCAAAAAAAAAGTCCTACTTTTTTTCCGTACTACTACATGTTGGTCCTACTTTTTTCCCTACTACTACATGTTTTTTTCTATGAAACTAATAAAATTCCTATTAAATCACCAAAATTATATGTTCTTAACTCTTTCCAAATATTCCGATGTTACAAGAAAACATCGATGTTAACATCGATGTTTCGATACTTCACTATCGATGGCAAAACATCGACCATTAATCAACCTAACATCAATGTTTTTATAAAATCTATGAACATCGGGCATCTCTACTTTGGATGAAACCTTTTTTAATTTATTTTATTACGATATTTTACATAAAAAGTATTCTTGGTAAGTGTTAATTTCGATAGCCGTTTCTTAGATATCTCTATTTTAAAAATCTCTGTATGGCGAGGTCTAAGCTATACAAGGTGCTTCAGAATTAGATGCGTATCTTTTAGAGTATGAATCCTCACGTGATTTTAAAAAGAAAAGTTTTAAGAACCTATGTCCTAAATTTCTTAACTTTTGAGATACAGAATTGTAACAAAGCTTTTTTTAATTACCACCCTGTATCTTAAAATCTTTTAGGATATATTTATTTAAACTTTTCTTTTTAAAACCACCTAAGGATTTACACTGCAAAAGATTAGCATCTGATTCTAAAACACTTTATGTAGCTTAGACCTGGCCGTACAGGGAGTGATTTATTTTAAATCCAGATATCTCAAAAACGGTTGCCTACATAAACTTTTTTTAAGAATACCTTTATGATGTAAATATATGAATTTTTATTTAAAAGTTACATACAGAGTGGTTGAAAAGAGTAACTTTGTTTTTAATTTGTTCAATACACCGCAGTTGGCGCCCCCAAAGTAAACAATCCAATTGATAGCAGATTTTTATTAATCACTTTGCAAAACCCCTTCTAGCCAACTATTGTGACCTATTATAACCAAAATTATTTATAAAACACTAAAACCTGAATAAATTTTTAACACCCTTTATATCCGAAATCATCCACTTTTGGACATAGGTAAGTTGGCTTAGATCGTCATATTTTAGCCTTAGAAATCTGTAATACCTTCGCACCTTTTAGAGACATCCTTTATAAATATATCAGTATAATCAGCTATTTTTTCTCAGTTCTTAAATAAAAAAAATATATTTTTATATTTCCACCACCACAAACAAAGATCATTTTAGGTTATTTGAGATTAAAACACTTCTTTCCATAAAAGGGTCAGATTAAGTTTAATGTGACTACTGCGTGATTGCAAACATTAAATGAGGTTTATTTCCAAAAACTCATTTGTTATAATGACTTTACTTTTGCTAACACTTTAATAATACCACGAAATAGTTGTGGTCTTCCAGGGACCTAAGATTAAAAAGTCTTACCACGTATTACTTTATTGATAAGCCTTTTAAGAAATATCAAACTTTTTCGATCGTTGGTAAAGTTTTTATTATTATTTTTTATTGCAATACCATCTACATTGTGTCCAAGGATGGGCTTAGCCTGTAATTTGTTTTGATTTTAATATTTCCAGAAAAAGATATTTTTTATAAAAATATTTGCTTTATCTAAAATGCTAAAAGATATAATAAAAATTGCCCTATGATATACGGGGTACTTAAAAATCACAAAAGTAATATTTAAAAAAATTAAATATATTTTTGAAAATGCCTAATTAAAGAGTTATTAAAAAAACAAGATATTTTTTTAGCGCTGATCATTACTTGTTGTATTAAATGTTTTTTTTATAATTAATGGATTTTACTTTTTATATGCGTACAATATTAAGTAAAGTTAAAGTAAATTAGAGTAGTCACCTAAAAAGTAACGATTTATTCTACAAAAAGATAAAAGTTTTATTACCTTTTCACGATATTTAAATAAGCAGTTAATGTATATTATAGGGTAATTATTTTAAACGCTTTTATTTAAAAAAAAATGTATTTTAATTATTTTTTTTTAAACATTAACTTTAATTTTCTTAAGAAACCATAACAAATTTTAAACAAATTGTTGTACACTTTTGATAACTTTTTTACGTTATTTAATTAGGTATTCTCAAAAATATGCTTTTCGGATTTTTTTATTTTTCAAAGTTATACATTTGCAATTATAAACCTGTATATCCTACAAAAATTTTATCAAAGCTTTAAGCATTTTAGACAAAGCAAAAAATTTTATAAGGAATAACTTTTGAAATATTAAGGTATAGTTAGGTTTATCCGTGGACATACATAAAAAAATAATATAGCTTAAACGTTTGGTCATAAGACTGCATTAACACAAAAATAAAATGGCTGATTATCCTTAACAAAACAACCTAAATATTTCTACCTATTCTTAAAACTATATCTTTTTCCTTTAAAAAAATGTAACATAATCCATTGGTATTTTAATAAATTACGGAATTAATAATTTCTAAGAAATTGGCTGGATGTAAATTAAGAGTAATATTTATCAATGAAAATTTGCTAATATACAAGGTTACTAAAAAAATAAGACAACAAAGGTACATGTAATTTACATGATAAAAGTTATAGTAAGGCCAGATTACTTTTAAAAAATCCTGTTAAAACTGGTAATATCTTAAAGGTCTGTTGTCGTATTTCTTTCTGTAAGTTCGTAGGTATATTAGTCCAGGCGGAATACCTTATTGCAAAAACATCTTGCCTTACAGCAAACTATTGGGATAGTTTTGTTAAGTGCATCACAACTTTGTAAGAAAAACACTTCCGAACCAAAATAATGCGTTAGGGGTTGAAGTTTTGCAATTTTAAGCTAAACAGTAAAGTCTATTGTAACAGTTGTCGACGTTAAAAACACTCACAACTTATGTCATAACTATTTTTGCCCTAACCTCAAAAGTTTTCGAGAAAACCAAAAAAACTGTTTTTTCGGCTTTTAATTTTTATAGTTTGATAGGGCTGAAATTTGGAGCAGATATACTTTTCACCATTTTAAAATATACTGTATTTTTTTATAAATATTTAGCCATTATTATTAAAACTTACTTTTAAAAAAATGAAAATTTTTAACCGCTATTTTCATTTAATTTTTTTTATCAAAAATGGTTCACTAAGAGCTCATTTTATTTTCGTTTTTTTGTTCACTTTAAATAAGTGCAAAAAATATGCTTCAATTAAAAAGAAAAAAAAATTTAAAACACAATATATTGACATTTTTCATTAAACTCTTACATTGTGTTATTTTCGTCGAAAAATAAGTACTATTTATGAATTGTAGTTTTTAAAGAATTTTAGAATATTTTGAAAAGTTTAAAAACATTTTTAAATGTAAAAGTTGAATTACTGGTACACAGTGTGACCCAGAATTGGTGGTACAAGAGGACAAACGGAACAACATTTTTAAATTATAAATCAGCATTTTAGGAAAACTGGTTGCATAGTCCAAAACAAAGAAATACAAAATTTTGCTCCTATTGGTAATATTCAGGGCAAGTTATAACTAAAAATATGAGAAATGACCAAGTGTAAAGTACTATTTTTAAAAATAGAACAAAATTGTGTAAGTAAATGTTGTAAAGAATTGAATTTTACATTAAAATTTGTAGTTGAAGCATTAAAGAAAAGAAATGTGTATTATCATTTTTTTACATGTTAAGCACTTAAATAAGCAGACAGCACACTATCCCGAAACGAAACGAAATGGAAGCCATCGTAAATTTTAAAAGCATATAACTAAATGGAAGTTTTTCGGTATTTCGATCCGCGATAGTGTGCATATCAATTTTTTTTAATTTTCTAAAATAACAATTCCTAATTTAAATTTTGTTAAAAAAGAGAAATTAAATTTTAAGGATATAGAAAAATTAACAGGGTGTTCTATTTAAAATAACAAAATTGTCTCATATGAAAGAAAGGGTCATTGTGTTAATAAAACGCGTTATCCAAATGGCAAGGGTACGCTAACAAATTTCAAAGCAAACAAGACTTTTTGAAAAACCGCATCTAAATAACTTTTCTTGTTCTAAAGTTATTTGCGTTTAAAATATAAACGAGCAACCAGCATGTTTTAATTTATTTATAGAATTTTATATAAATTTTTAATTTATATTTTTTTAAATTATGTAAAAGTGTTCAGACACAAAAAAAACTTTTTTATTTTAAAAAGAAGCTTATTGGTAATTTATACATTGTGTTCGGGTACTGACAATTTATTGTCATTACGTATATATTTATACATATTAGTCCCTGGGCCAGTAATGAAATTAACTTCATGATAATAGACACTTTTAAAACCTTTTTAGGGGTTTTTTTACGAGTCCACTACAAATATCTCATGATAATCCGCCGAAGATGGCTTTATGCTTATAGCGGATAGCAACAAAGCATTCGGTACAAAGCCATTCTCAGTTCCAGCATGTTATATTACAATTCATTTTCTCCTAGAACATGGAGCCCTAAAACTGCACTTATTGCTATTATCCACCCAGCCATATTGGAAAATATCATTGGTGTCAAACCACGCTTCGTCGAGGTAAAGTATGCTTTTATTTGCTTCACGGTATTCTTCTATCTTACGCGGGTAATCTTGCCTAAGTGAAACAATACCTGCAGATTCCATAATAACCACTCTCTTATCTATTTTTTTTGTAACTAAAGCCGCAGTCTATCAAAATATTCCTTAAAGTACAAAGAAACTTATATTCATAATTAGGATCGTCTTTTTGTTTCTGCTCAACCATTCCTAAAGTTGAAATTTTGCTACTTAGTTGTCCTGGTAAAAGTCGTATATAACGTGACGAATAAACTCCTTGGCGCCCGTATCAATTTTATTAAAATAATTTGTTATCTTTTACCGGGTAACCATAAATATAGTGTACAGGGTGTCCAGTTTTCGTGTGTTTTCATATACCAGCTCCCTTACTATAAAAGATAGAAAGATGGGGTTTGCGGCTTACTGTCCTATTTTTTTATGAAACTTACATTGCCGCAAACGAAATTTTCATAGCCCCCTTTGTTTCTGACATACAGGGCGATTTTGAAAATTTGTCATTTTTGACGGTCCCCTGTATCTCGATTATTTGGTAACTTTTCAATAAAGTGAAAATGGATTGTTATAGAGTTTTTACGTAGAATTCATTGGCGTAGGTAGTTTTTTTCTAAAAGTTTTGTTTTGAGTTACGACCCAAACTTATGTTTTTTAAATGGGACACCCTATATATTATTTTTTTATCTTTTTCGCTCTTTTACACGCTTTTCAAAAATATATAATAGTCCATATTTATTTTTTTAAAAAAGGAAAATTTTACATTTTTGTAAAATTTATCATTTTTCGTATAGAAGGCTATGCCCGCAAATCAAAACAAAATTAACAACATCATTTTTATTATAACAACTCTATATTAATACATAATAACTAAGCAACATTAAAAGAAAATAACATATTAATTTATTTTTATTTAGTTTAATTACAAAAATTGCTCGAATTGGGCTCCGTTGTGTTCCAAACATTTTTGACATACTTTTCAATTTTTCGCAATCCATTTAATAAAGTAATAGGCCTACCCTGCAAAAGCCTAAACGCTTGATGTGTAGCTTCTCGAAGTTGATCAATATTGTGGTATTGCCTCATATATATTTGATTTTTCATATATCCCCATAAAAAAATCCAAAACAGAAAGATCTGGGGATCTTGGGGCCACCTGACTGGTCCATTCGTACCAATCCATTTATCTGGAAATGTTGTGTCTAAATATTCTCTCACTATTTGAGCATTGTGACTTGGAGCGCCATCTTGCTGGTAATAAATATTATTTAGATCGGCCAAAGGAACGTCCTCTAATATTTCCATTAGTGTATCTTGCATTATTTCTAGATGTCTATTTCCGGTTAGCGTTCCTTCATAGATAAAATACTTAATTTTAGGACCAAAAATAAAGCATGACACGCTAAATCCAAACCGACCTTGACGTTCTCGAGGAAATGTTACATATTGGTTCGTTTGGGACCAGTACCTTGAATTGTTTCGGTTTAGAATACCAGAACTAGTAAAATAAGCCTCGTCTGACCACACCACCTTTCTTTCAAAATTTGCATTTTCCTGCAACATTTGTAGGTACCAATTGCAAAAACTACCCTACGTTCTGCATCACCGGGATGCAAATGCTGGACAAGATGGTATTTGTATGGTCTAAACTTATGTTTCTTTAGTACTAACTGAGTTTTTGATTTTTTAACCCCAACTTCGTCATATATTTTTCTGCATGATATGGATGGTTGTACCGCGACAGAAGCCAAAACATTTATTTCATTTTCTTCCCTGTTTTCCTTGTTGTAAAAAATTAGGCCTGGGTTTTTAAAAGATCCGTGTTCAATGAGATTGGCTTTGATAATATGAAATATTCTTTTATCGGGTTGATGTCTTTCTGGATACCTACGAAATAATTAGATATGTAACAACAAGCTAGATAGATAGATAATGATTAAGATTTTTATATTTGTTATGAATATTAATGTTACATATCAATTTTTTTGTTAATGCTGAATATTACCAATGTCAAAATCTATTCAAATCATCCGATATGCTCACATTATAATAAAAAACATCCTATAATATATCATTGTTGAGAAGGCTACTTCTTAACCTATAGGCATATAATATACTGTTAAACCTTACCGATTAAAATAAAGCTCCGAGGCTGCGTTGGCGTCTTCATTAGCTTGGATAAAACAAACATACATATCGTGTTTTTCATAATTCTCATATCTATTATTTTCTGCCATGTTAAACAATTTTCACAAAAATAATAAAGTAAACTTCCACATAACAAAAATCCAAATCAAACAAATAACAGTACTATTTGACAACAATAACAATCCATAATGGCGCATTTACAGAATTTTGTTTTTGTCATGGCTATCCGTGATTGACCATCGGAAAATGATAAATTTTACAAAAATGTTAAAATTTTCCATTTAAAAAAAAATAAATATGAACTATTATATATTTTTGAAAAGCCTGTAAAAGGGGAATAAGATAAAAAAATAATATATAGGGTGTCCCATTTAAAAAACATAAGTTTGGGCCGTAACTCAAAAACAAAACTTTTTAGAAAAAACTACCTACGCCACTGAATTCTACGTAAAAACTCTATAACAATCCATTTTCACTTTATTGAAAAGTTACCAAATAATCGAGATACAGGGGACCGTCAAAAATGACAAATTTTCAAAATCGCCCTGTATGTCAGAAACAAAGGGGGCTATGAAAATTTCGTTTGCGGCAATGAAAGTTTCATAAAAAAATAGGACAGTAAGCCGCAAACCCAATCTTTCTATCTTTTATAGTAAGGGAGCTGGTATATGAAAACACACGAAAACTGGACACCCTGTACAGGCAGCTAATAAATAATACCTAATAAAAATACAAATTTGATATTGGGCTTTGTTACAGAATAATAATGAGTGCACATAAAACTAAAACTTCTTCGTATTTTTTAAAATTGCAACCTTTGTCGTGTACCAATTTGGTAATCATGTTTTAAATAATTTTTTTCAGTTTTGATCCCCTTGTTAAGCTACGCTTACGGCTTTCATAATCTGCCTGAACTAAAATTATCGCTCAAAATTACTGCAATAAATCTGGTTTAATGGGATTATTGTGTTGTTTTTATTTTGTTTTCTTAAAAATTACTTAAACGTACGCTTATGATTTGCACAATTTGTAGAAATTGAGACATACGTCCAATCAATGATTTTATATAATTTAGTTTAATTGAACTATTGTCTTCTTTTATTGTTTTTTTAATGGCCGCCATAATGCCATTTTCTTTTAAATTAAAAAGTAGAATTGTCCAATAATAATTATAAACTTAAAAACAAACACACACACAAACTAATTTTCTTTAACAGTAAATAAAAACGTTTATCAAAAGCCAAATTGGGCACCTAAAACATAAAATAATAAATAATAAAAATAAATATGTGACGACACTGTCAAATACTCGCAGGTGCATGTGTTCTGAAGAAAGCTAAATAGTTTTTATCCCGCCTTAAAATCTCCAACCAATCTCACTACGTTAAATTCGAATTACTCCAATAAGATTTATCCCCGCCTACCATTTTGCATGACAGACTCATCAAGTCCACGTTGGCCCTCTACGGGGAAAGATCAACTATGATACAGGCTATTTTTGTCAATGGGTTACGTGGTAAATTGATAATATCCCAATTATTTTGTTGTCTCAATTGGGATTGTATAAAGTTTAAACTTGTCTAAAGAAACCCCCTTAAAAGGTTTTGAAAGTGTAATCATCATAAAGTCAATTTTGTTACAGATCCACACAATTTGTTAATAGCCTTTATCCATGCCATGTTTGGAATATTAAAAACAAATATTCATAATATATTTTTGGTTTAACTGGTGAAGGAAGTAAGTAATTATTAGTTGGGGAATTCCAAACTGTATTTAAATAGGAATTTATGTAACAAGTGCATAAAGTGACACTTTTTTACGAATGGGAAGTTTGACAGCATGAGCCGTTAGGCGAGTGTGGCAATCCCATGAGTAAAAAAAAGGACACCCTATGCATGTCTTACATACTATATTTTTCTACCACCGTATAAAAATTTTCCAAATTACCATTTTATACCTGTTTTATTTATTTGAACGTAATAATTTAAATTTTTTCAGCCCAACACTTATATTGCAACAAAATATCATAGCCTTCTTATTTAAAAAAAAAAAATATCCTCTATATAACTATGCCGTGATTTAATTTAAGAAAATTGAATGTACTTACTTTTTGTAGAAATAATACTAAAACTGTTTAAATTTCTTTATTTCTTAGTCATCCAAATTCATTATTACTATTAATTTTCAATATTTTTCAATAAATTTATTTGCAAACTATCAAATTTTAACACCAGTGATACATGAACTAAAAGAAATAATGATGAAATCAAAGGTAACTTGACCGTTTGATTCAGTTGATGTCTCGTTTACTGTTACATTGCATAAATTGATATTTAAGTTTATTGTAGTAGGCATGAAAACAAAATACTAATTTTAAGTGTAAAAAAGCTTCGAAGTGTTAAAAAGTTACTTTTTTAAACATTTTATGTAGTGTACTAGAATAAAGACCTTTATCTTCATGTTAACGATTAAAAAAACAGCATTTTTTTAACGGTCGTGGAAAATTACTATTATGTATATAGCACTGTCTTAATTTTAATGCTGTATGCGTTCAAGTATTAAAATAATTGTAGCACTTGTTTTTAACAAGTTTAAATTGGTAAAAAGTTATTAGTTGCCAATTTTTTTTCTTTTTGATTAAAACGGTTTTGACTTTTTATAAAAATGTCTAGTTATTAAAACCAAAATTAAAAGAATATTCTTATACCGTTTTTGAATTGTTATAAAAAGCATAAAATATAAAATTATTATGTAACGGTGGGTATTAAAAAAGACAAAATTTTTCATAATTTTAAGCTTTATAATACACATGTATCTTTAGATTGTCGCGAAAAACTATTCAAAGATATTTAAAATGAATACATACTATGATAACCGAAATATTTGCTTTTGTGTAATTTTCAAGCAACTACAAAGCTCTTTGTAGGCACAAGTGTCTTAATTAATTTAATATATGTTTACCAAATTTTGCAAACCTATGTCAATCTGAAATTTCTCGTTGGTTGTTCTCAACTTAAATAATGCTTTATTAAGGTTATTTGTGATGAAAACGTCACTAATGTTTTGTTTTAAGTGATTTTTGCGGTAAACAAAATTTTGTGTATTTCAAGACTAAAATATGCAATAGCAAAAGAAACTGAATATTACAAATTTGATAGTAAAATTGATATATAATAATATGGTATAAAACAAGTAATAAAATGTAAGATCAAAAAATGTAAATTAGTAGTAAATTTTAAATCCTTGGTCTTTTAGAGTAAAAAGTTGAAAAATTTAAGTATTTAACAAAAAAATAATTCCAATTACTTGTGTAATTTACAATAAATAATTTTTCATTTGCTAGCCATTATTCCAGGACCGTGTACAAAGATTTTTGGGGGGGATTATAGGTTATAAGGCAAACAGTAAGAGATACATTAAAAACTTAGATACGTGCCCCATTATCTTTTTAAGTATTTAGTTTAATGGCGCAGTTAGATTTGCACTAACTTGATTGGTTTAAAAGATACAGCGTAATTCTTAAATTTAGTCGATTTTTATTATGTCCTATTTCTTGGACATTTATGGAAATGGAAACAAACTTTAAATATAAAAATATAATTAAATATATAACTTTTTACGTAAAATTTAGTGGCATACCTAAAATAAATATATTTTTAAAGATATTATTAAATAAAAATGTTTCGATTGCAATAATGCATAACACTTAGTTTTTGTTCTAAACAGCTACAATAACAAAAAAAATAGCCATGAATTTAATCAACATTTATTTTTTAATTGGTCTGTATGTATATTAAAAACCCAATTTAACAAGAATACTAAAACATTTGTAAACCAAAACAATAGCAACCATAAAAAATGAACTCATTTAGAATAAAAACTACACAATTTATATTATTATATTTAATATATTTCATATAATTAAGCAATAAATGTGATTAAATGCTATATAATATTTAATACTTTTTCAATACATTTAAAAATTAAAAGAAAAAAGCAAATTTTGTTAATATCATTAAGAGTACCAAATATTCACATCTTTAGCTCCAGTAGTTAAATATCAAGCTAAGTCCAATGCATTGAACAAAATAGAAGGCATTTGGGCACATATTGTGATTAAGCACCTGTGCTTATTATTTGATAAGTTTACCTATGTATATACATATAAGATAACTAGTGTTGTCATTATATATAAGTATACTTTTTGTAGCTGTTACTGTTGTTATTATTTCAAGTTTAAGTATTCTTGTTTAATTAATTTTTTACTATGCTTTTAAAAATACTTGATCCGCAGCCAATATATATTTTTTATTTTAAGTGTTTTAGCTGTTTACAACATAGCCAAAAATTAGGTATTTTACAGCGTGTCTATTTAAGTTTGCACCATATGAAAAACCTTTTATTATTAATTTATTTAAAAAATATATATTCTTTGTAAAAAGCTCTACATGCTATTATCAGATATGATTTTTTTCGGTGGTATACGAGGTATTTAAGAAAATATTAATTTTGCTCAAGAGGAAATTACCCGTATTTTCATAATAACAAAAATTGTGTTTAGGATTTAAAATACCTTTTAAATATGCAAAAACTTTTTTTACCATTTTTTCTGCGATAAAGAGCGTTTCTATGACTTCTTGCTCTTTTAACAATTTTCTTTTGAGCAAAATTTTTATTTTTTGACATACGTCGTGGTATACAGCAGCAGAAATTAATATCTGGTGATTGCATTTTAGGTTTTAGATCATGCGGAACTTTTTATGAAGATTTCTTTTTGTAAAATTAATAACAAAAAGCTTACCATATAGTGCGAACTTAAGTAGACACGCTGTATATTGTTTCAATTGCAACTTTTTAATTTTGTTCAATACTTAGATACAGGCCCCTTAAATAATGCAATTTTTAATGATATCTTAAAAATTCAAGATTTATATTTATTCTAAGCCACTTAATTTAACGTAAAAAAATTATAAAACTTTTGTATTTAAAGTTTGTTTCTATCTTCATAAATGTCTAAGCAGTAAGGCATAATACAAATCGATGAGTTTTAAGAATCACTCTGTACCTCCCAAACCAATGAGGTTAGCATTGATCTGATGGCGCCATTAAACTAAACACTAAAAAGGAGAACGGAACATATATCTAAGTTTTTTCTAATACTTACCCTTTAGCTTATACCATATAATCAAAACCAAAAAAAAACACTCTGTACATGCGACAGACATGTAAGAAATTTAGATTCACTACAAACTACTTAAACTTGGTTGAAACTTGTTGACATAATACGGAAGAAATTATAAAAACAAAATGGCGTTATTCGTTTTTATAACCCTGCTTATACACAACTAATTTTGCGATTTGCAGCTATTAGCTAAATGTCGGAAGTCCACGTTTTAAAAATATTTTACTAATTCTAATTAACCACTTTTATAGATTTACTTACTCTAACGACAGTATCTTTACGTTTTCGGGTAACAAATGGTTATTAAGATAGAATAGGTTTGAATATATTATGAAATTTAGATATTTTAAGCAATAGGGTTTATAAAATTGGGATTTTTGATGATGTATTATACCAATTTGTTCCAATCGGGTAAAACTTGGCAAAACAGTAATTTATTTATTTTTTAACTTAAATTGTAAATAGCTTTAAAAGAACGATTTTATTTAAAAATATTATGAGATTTTTTATAAAGCATTAAATTCTCTTTAAGAATTTATGTTTCTTTTTATACATTATTTTTTTGTTAGTTAGAAAATTTTTAAAGGAAAAAGGCAAATAAAAAAATTAATGTTTAAAGCTTGATTATTTAAAAAAGGTTTGTCTGGCAAAAATTTTAAATTAAATGTTTTTTAGGCAGTTTAATTTCCTAAAGATATATGTGCTCATAATTTTTTACCTTAATAATTAGGGAGCTTTGACGCAAAAGTAAAAGTACTAAAAAAACAATATTTTTGATAAATTTAAAAAGTCGATTTTTTGGCCCAGTCTAGTGGACACGCTATTTATTAACTAACTTTATTTTTAAAGTTGTATTTTTTTTATAATTTTTTGTTTCTTAGTAGTAGTTTCTTTTAATTAAGTTAATTTTTTAAGATGCTTATTTTAGTATTTATATTTGTATCTACTTCTTACTTAATATATTCTAAAACAAAACAGTTTTAGGCTTTACTTAATAATAGAAATAGAGAATAGGAACCAAGTACCATTACCTCCTTTTGTTTTAATATCTTCAAGCCTTTCAATTATTGGCGACATTATTTATAAAAAGTAATAAAAAAGTATTCTTTGTTTAATAGTGAATAAATTTTAAATTTAAATTTATATGAAATTTACACTGAAATACAATTTAAATAGTATATGAATTTTAAGAAAACGCGATAATTTAATTTTTAGACTCTTGAAAAGCCCGCTTTGTCCGGATTTTTAGGAGCACTAAATTATTTAAAAGGGTTAAAGTGTAAATCGATTTTGTTTTATTAAATTATATATAGATAAAGTTTGTGAAAAATTTAAAGATTTTTTCAATGTCGTACACTGCTAAGTGTTGAATAATTTAAAAAAAAATTAAATTTTTACCGACAAGCTTAGGCTTAAAAAAATGATTTTTCATTAAAAAATAAAAAAATGGTACTTCCTTAACCATAAGGTGTCAAGTTTTTATAAGTAGATAAATTTTTATAATTACTTTTATAACAATCCAGATACTTTTAGCATAATAAAAAATATGGTAAAATATTTAAAAATATAAATAATTATGATTTTTTATATATTGATTACTTTATAATTAAGTATAATTGATATGACCATGCCAAGAAATAGTTTGTATTTTTTATTTACGCAAGAATTGTATATTTGCTCAAATTTAAACAAAAATTTTAACCAAAATGTTTATTTTGAAAAAGGCCGTGCCATACCATTTGTTTTATAAAAAATATTTACGGTAAATCTCTCTCGGACAACAATGGGGCAATTTTTTTCTTGTACGTCAAAAACGCCAAAAAAATGTTTTTGGTGCATAGAATTTTTTTTTTTAAATATCTGAATTTTTATAAAAATAATGATAAAAACACAATTATTTTCTTTTATTTTTAATACTTTGTAATTCAAAAAGTAAAAAGTTTAAGACATACCGGGTGACACAGGATGATATTACCTTATATTTTTTTCCCTATTTTAGCTTTTAAGAAAGACTATAAGATATTATTACAACTCTAAAATAACCCTTTAACCGAAAGTACCATAGCTATTTTAATTTTTAATGTACCTGACTATTTTTTTATACCGCGTGTTTAACTTCGCACTATATTTCATTTTACGAAAAAAGTATTTTTTTTATTAAAGTTCTACATAGTCCAAAATCCAAAATGCAATCCGGCAGTTTTTTATATCTAAATATATGAAAACCGCAAAAAATTATAATTAATTTGTTATTTTCAGCGGTTTTTATTTTATCGATAAAAGCCGTCGTCCGGCGGTTTTGCTTATAAAAATTATTTTAAACGGCCAAATAAAAGTTAAAATTAACCTTACTTTAAAAAATTATTTGTTTTATTGTTTTATAATATTTTTAGTATTGACCCACAAACAGAAGTTAAACTGGAAGACACGTTTGACACCTACGAAGATTTTGTCGAAGCTCTTTATAAATTAAAAAATTTGTACATCTTTTTGAAAAAGAAAAGCCAGAAGTACCCTATTTTAGCGGCAAGAAAAAAAACTTATCGTTTCATAGAACTAAAACCAAAGTATTACCAATTAAAGTATGCATGTATTGTGGGTGGACCAAACTTTAAATTCTCAGAAAAAGGAAAAAAAGTTACAAGATAAGGGATTCATAAACACGGCCTATTTTTTTAACCATAATAAAATTTAAAAATTCTATTCAAGGTCTCTCCAATGGCTCAAATGTTAAGAGCGTTAAACAGTAAGCGAAATGCCCCAAGTTTAATTCCGGGATGATAAATTACTTTTTTTCTTTTTATATATTTTTTTTTTTTGATAATTTTTATACATTTTTTCTAATTTTTACTTTTTATTGTTCATTATTTAATTTTTAGAAAAATCATTTTCTACTTTTTAGGAATTTTTAGTTATATATGTATATCTAATTGCTGACTTTACACTGACGTCCTAATAAGTTATTTTTTCGCCTTTCCTGTCTGACAATATTTTTTAAAAGTGTTTTTAGGGTTATAAATTATTGGGACCATGTGGAGAAATAGTTTTGTAATATGTCTTTTATAATTATAGGCCCTTGATAAAGTGGCAATCCAGTCACGAAACGTTAAGATAAATACAATAGTGGTTTTATTTGCCTGTACCCATCCTGCTATACTAATCCAATTTGTTTTTCCAAATGGTGCTATTACCTGAACTACAATATTAAACATTAAAACTACAAAAACTAAACGCTCTTGGCACGCAAAATAAATATTTATTAAGGTAAGATTAACTTTAACTCTTTTTCGGCGGTTTTTATTAGTTTTTATAAGCAAAACCGTTGGACGGCGGTTTTATTGATATAATTAGTAAAAACCAAGGGAAATAACAAATTAATTATAATTTTCGGCGGTTTTTACATACATAGATAGACAAAACCGTCGAACGGCGGTTTTCTTCTTATAATTGATTAATTCCGAAGGCGGTCGTTTAGCCGGTGCAAAAAAAACTTTTTATTTGTTTACTTACATTTCTTAAGCTTTCTTTAGTTATGGTGTTATCTAACAACGGTACGAAACTTTAAGGTGTGATTTCTTATGTTATTTTATAAAAAAAAGTTCCTATAAACATATATGTTGCTTGTTTTCTAAGATACAGGGCGTTAAAATTTTTTAAAAAATCAGTTCTTCCTATTTTGTAAATATGCTCCGGCCGATTTAAATAAAATTTGGTACATTTATTTAATGTTATTAGGTGCTTATTTAGCCCAAACCACATTGTTATATTGGGTCTAGTGGCGTCTCAGTGGGCTACGCAATTATTATTGGAAAAAAAAGTACGCCACTTACTTTTTTAACGTTTTTATATATATTTTTTTTATATTTAGGCAATTAATATTACTTTTTAATTTCTTTGTATCTTGCTTAGTCTTCGAGAAAAAAAAACAATTTAAGTCATTTTAAAAAGTAGCACTAAAATGCATAAAATAAAATCTAAAATTAAAAAATAAAGAATTTTGATCTTAGTAAATAGAAAAAATAACAGTTTTCGATAAAATTGCTAATTTATTTTAAAGCAAATAATTGTTTTATATAATTTTTGCTTTTAAATATCATGTTGCCAATGGGTACCTTTCAGAAGAAATTAAAGTAGCTTTAATATTTTTCTCTAAAACCAAGGTGGATACACAAAAAATACAAGAAATTAAAAGATTTATTAATAATTGCTTAATTATTATAAATATAAAAACGTCAAAGCAAGTCATGGCGTACTTTTTTTAATAATATAATCCCACTGGTACGCCACTGGACCCAATAATAACAATCTAGTCAGGGTTATATAAGCGCCTTATTACTTTAAATAAATGTACCAAATTTGATTTAAATCGGCTCAAGCTTATTAAAAATATTTATAAAAACTTATTTTTTCTAAATTTTAACGCCCTGTATTTCCGTAAGGAAGTAACTCTGGACATATGCTTATGAGATTTCTTTTTTATAAAATAACATAAGGAATCACACCTTAAAGTTTTGAACCGTTGTTAGAAAACATTTCGAAATAAGTATGTACCAATGTATAAACCTAAGTTATTACTGTTAACGCGTTAAAAATTAAAGAAAAATATTTTGAAAATGGTCAAGTTTGCACATTTAAATGTTATTTTTAATCCTTAATATTTTTTATTATTAAAAATTTCGATATTAAAAAGTAAGGCTTTTTTATCTTGACCAAAATTTATATTTCTTGACATACTACGTATATCACTGCTAAAAATTAATATCTGATAGTTGCATTTGGGGTTTAAGCCCATGCAGAACTTTTATAAAAAGTTCTTTTTTTTCGTAAAATTAAAAATAAAAACTTTAACATATGGTGCAAACTCAAGTAGACACGCTGGGTATTTATATTCGCCATAATACTTGTTATCTTATAATCTTTTATAATAATATAGCGTACACGGTGTTTCTTTTTAAAATAGCGTCCAGAGATTACTAAAAAACAACTACCTGTATAATTTATGTTTTTTTTTTAATTTTTGCTACATAGGCTGTAAAAATTTAAAAAAAAAACAATTTTTTACATTAAGTGATGTATTTCTTTTATTTTAATAAATCACATTTATTTTTTAATATTGGTTTCCACACAAAATAAAATGTATATAAAATATTCTAAAAATTTTAAATGGAAACAACTTCATTTTACTTTATGTTTTACTTCTACACCAAAATAACTTTTTAACGAAATAATACAACATACTTTAAATTTACAAAATGACGACCACCCAACGTTTATTACGATTCACTAAATTCATAAATACCTAAATAATCTATGGTTGTCATATTAAAGGAATACAAGCAGAAATAATGGCGGTACTTGATTTTATTCTTTAGTTTAAATACCCTAAAGAATATAATATTAAAAAGATTATTTTATACAAAATACAAATATAAGAAAAAATGGGACTGGTGTTAAACGATAAAGTTTATGCTTAAACCAAAAGTTATTAAGGTTGGTATTATAAAAACATAATATTTATGCTTTTAATACCTGTACATTTTTTGTGGCTCTCACAATATTTATATAAAGACTTTTCCGCTAATTTTAATTATATAATTACGTTTTAAGGTTTTCCTCTAAATTAACTGGATAACCTATAAAGCATTTTTTTATAAATTGCTTTCTTCAAAACATATTTAAACGTATTTTATAGAATATTTTGTCTAGCCAAGAGCTTTTAGACCCTAAATATCGCTCTCGGCTTACAGTCCTGACACTCCCTTGTATTTCCAGATTATCTCTTTGATTGGGGTCTCTTAAAACAAAAAGAGGTCCGGTCCAAAATGTTTATATACTTGTTTTCACCATCAACTGAAGTTTTCTAGGGGCGATAGTTATGGGCGATTTTCTAAAACAAAACCGTCAGTTTTGCCACCTGGCTTGTTGACTAGTCGATAGTTACATTGGTAACAGACTAATTAATTAAATAATATAAAACGTATTTAAAATGGTAATACCTGTAAAATTTTTTGTTCTTAATCTTTCAAAAGAAGTTATTATTTGAAAATTTGTTAATTAATTGCTAATTAAGGGCTTTTGATTTTAGTCAATAAGTCAGCTCCCTTCCTTTCGGTCATATGTGCGATGTCCCAACATAAACTTTTCAGGACTTTATCGTTGGAAAATCTGGATAGTCGAACTCCCAGAAATTCCTATCCAATTATTATTTAAAAGCTATGAGATGCATACATTTCGGCCATCTTCCCAAGAACTGCTATTGCGCATAACCGGTTTCTTTCAGTACTGACGCCCCCTGCGTCGCCCGCCCCATTTTCCGCAATTGGAAAACACCTCGTGCAGCACGCCAAACAGAACAACATTAGGTTATAGGAATATTCACTTACAGCGCCTAGTTCCAGAAAAAAGATGCCTTTTCAATTATTTAGCAATGCGTTTTTTATCTTCCTCGGGGCACCAGAACGCTTTCTACATCCTCCATGCACGAAACCACGTGAGAGCCCAGTATGAACTCCCTTTCAACGTCTAACCACCACCGAGAACAAACGATAAGTGTTTAAAAAATGTTTGCTTCACCTAAAATGTCAAAAGTTAGTTTATTGTCTCGAAAGTGGAAACAGCTCCGATTTTGACGAAAATTGGTAGGGGTTTTTGGGGCGCTGATCACGAAGCTATTTTTTTAACGTTTTGTTCCCGAAATATCTATCATCAAAATTTAAATTGACACCAATTTGTTATGCATTTTTCTCTTCTTTTTGCAGACAATTCTTGATTTAAGGCTAAAGTAGCATACAATATTTGATTTCACCTTTTAACACGTATTTTACACTTTTTGCATTAAGGTAGTACGGTAAAGCAAGCAAAATTTTAAGAAACTGTTTAAAATTTTGGTATTTGTAATTCAATACCTAATACACAAACTGGTAAAATTTGTAAGTAATTTATTACGTCTATCAAAAATATTTGCAATTAAAAATTATTTTATTTGCACATTTAGCTAGGAGAAGCGTGAAAAATAACAAGTTTTAATTTTTATATCTTGAAAGAATTTTATCGTTATAATGAAAAACTAGTTTGTTGTAGAAAAAGATATTTTGACAAATTATATAAAAAAATATCTCTTTGAGGCGACTGCGATTTAGGCGCTTAAAGCTAAGAAATTTAGATTATCTTAAAATGGTTTTAACAAACTATAAGTCCGCATAGCTCCTAACGTGCGGGTCCAAAGGTCATTAGGCATATGAATCAAATTAAAAAACAAGTGGCTATCAAAATATTGTTTACTTCATCATCTGACATTTTGACTTGACACATTAAGCCGTGTTTAGATATGAGCGTATAAATTGTGATTGGGTTAAGCCTTAACTCGACGATTGGGTGACGATAAAGCAGGGTTGGGCAAATTTTGGTGTTTATATTTAAAAAATCAAAAATCTTTTTTTTTTCAAAAAATCAGGAATTTTTATTATTATTTTTTATTTTATATTAACAAAAATACCAATTTGCTTTTTAAAAATTATTTTATTGTTAGTCCAAAAATAGGGATTCAATTTACAGCTGAAATATTTATTAGAGCAAACTTTCTTACCAGAAAACTTCGGTCGCGTATTGTTTTTAGGTACCTCTAACGTAAACGGAATAGAGCGTTGGTTATTACAAAAGGATACACCAGAAATAGCAAACATGTATGCCAGTAATAAAACTGTTTCTGTGCGCAACTGCTTCATCTGCGTTAGTAGAAAGAATATTTTGCCCTTTTGGCTTTGTACATTTAAAAACTAGAAACAAGATGGGCATAGAAAAAGGAGGAAAACTCGTACTATTCAACGAAAATGCAAAAACATAAGGTTTATAATAATATACCTATTTTTTTAATATGTTGCGCTATGCTGTTTATTTTTGAGAATATTTGTATTTTATGTTGTTAATTTTTAATTTCGCTCTGAACAATAAAATAATAAAAGAAAACATTTTTGATTTAAATCATAATTTAAAATAAAAAAATCAGCTGAATTATGTCATGATTTAAATCGTGATTTGAATCAATTGGTATAAATCAGCCCAACCCTGCGACAAAGCGAACACTTTTTGCCTGAAATAAATTCTTTGACTTTCTTAATGTTGTGGTTAAGAGCTCAAGAATTTGACTAGTTTAGAGTATTTTTTGTGAAAACAATAAATACACTTGAAATATTTCCTAACTTTATTTAATTATTTATAAAGTTTTAAAAAAATACAAAGAGATAAAGAATAAAACCATAATTATTTTATAAACGAAAATAAAAAGTAATGTGTCAGAAGAAACAGCTTAATTATTTATAATTATTATATAAAAAATAGCAATCTTATAAATGAAATTGTAAACGAGAGAAGCCAAAAATTGGAGATTTTAGAAGATGTATAGAAATGGAAAAAGGAGTAATGATTTATAAACCTAATAGACAATGGGCATGTAAAAAAGCTACGAAAAAGCTTTCACATAAAATAGTAAAAGATAAAACATACCAAATTTCCTACATAATAAATCAAATGCTATAGTAATTCCTTTGCTTAACTTTTACTATCACTCATAGGATCAAAAAACTGTACATCATCTTCCGAGTCATCCCTAAATGTACTAAATATCTTTACCAAATTTCTAATAGACATCGTTTATTTATACCAACCTTTAAAACCACTGTTTTATATTTTAGTCTATGTAATTTAAAAGTAGTGTCCCTTATTTTCATTTTCACAGATTCTCTTCAATCACTAGTCTTTCGCTTCTTCCGTGTGCATTTTATCTCCTTTTGTTTTCAAATAAGATGGTATTTTTTGTCCTGTATAACCAACTTAAAGAGCTCTAGCTACTTCTTCTATATTTCCGGGATATTCTATTTTTCCTTTTTTGTTTTTGAAATAAATATTAGGACTTTAAACTATTTTTTCGCTTGCAAATAAAGAAATGTACAGAAAAACTTTGTATATTTATAATTTTAAGTTTAAACTATCAATCTGACATTAAATGCCATCCATTAATCAAAATCCATTTAATTTGATTGTTATGGAGCCACTTATATTTATATTTGTATTCCTTTTTGTTTTAAAAACTTGCATATATCTGTTTCATTTAACTTTCGCAATACATTTAAAAGATGTTAATAAACAAGTTAAAATAGATTGTAACTACAAAAGTTTGTCTTTGATTAACTGATACACCCGCATGATAAGAGCGATCTGGACTATATGTATAAAAAAATGGTTCAAGAATATGTGTACTATTATACATACAGAATCATCTAAATAATATAACACATAGGCAATGTGAGAAAAATAAACAATCTATAACGTGAATATCTGCATGTAAACATTTCTGATTAGATTATTCACATACATTCTTTGTTGTTGGTTTGCTGACCGATATCCCAATACCTATTTGTTTAACCAGTATAGTGAGTATGCGTGGGTTGAGAGAAATACATTTAAAGTTTAGTGATTTGTTTTTTGAAAAACGTTTAAACACGTCCATATTTATTTTTAAATAAGGCTTTTTTCTGATAAATTTATTTATACAGGATAACTTAAAAATTAGCTACAGACCTTAACTATATACTATTACAATTACTATCGATTTTTTAAAATTTGTTAGGTAGTTTCTCCGCCACAGTCTAGTCAAAAAGTTTTGGATTGGTACTATCCTTAAATACATCAGTTGTATAAACTCTGTTGTTTTCTCGCTTTTCCCATGCTAGCTGTACGATTCATATACTTTTAAATTGCAAATATATCATAATAGAGGTGGTAAATCATTACTTTTACAGAATTTGCGTTATAAGTTTAATAACTTATGGTCTGAGTTTGAAGACATTTTAAAAATATTCCTTTTATTAACCTCCATCTCGCTAAGATACGCCAATCTTTATGTATGGCTGTAACTTTTTTCATGATTATGTTGTATATACAAGGTGTCCAAAAATAAGCGACAATCATTAATTTCATTTTTCCGCTCTTCATTTATGTATGTTAATTTCTCGATAAATGTTGAGTTAGGCGCTCCACATGAGCGAGTTGTTAAGTATATAATCTGCTTTACATTGTGCATATTTAGCACTTTCTTGCAAATAAAATATAAAGGGTTTCTTTGAAAAAATGTATATATATTGTGAGTGAGAGAGCTTAGGTAAAAATACTAAACATTCCACACTAAATATACGCCACACACTGAACAAGTTTTGGGAAACCTTGGTATAAATAATGTTTAAATTTTAATTTCACATAAAAAAAAAAAATATGTTAAATTTTCATTATGTCTACAGTTTTAAGCTATAAGCACTAAGTTTAGTGTGAAAGGTAAAAAATATATTATATCTACTATTTTTTAGATTTGAATGCCTATATTTTCGAAACTTTTTAAATTTTTATATTAAACATAAATACTTTTTTAATGGAATTTAAAAGATCCTTCGAATGTAATATAATATACAGGGTGTTCCATTAAAAAAGTATATTTATTGTAATAAATTAAAAACCTAAAGTTTAATTTATTTTTGTTGGCAGCACGTTATTTAGCGGCAAAAATACTACAACTTTAGCCAATTTGCGACTTTCGTATCTCCAATAATAAAGTTAGCAATAGTGCCGACTTCAAAATGAGGAATGTTCAATTTAAATATATATATATATATATATATATATATATATATATATATATATATATTTAAATTGAACATCCCTCATTTGAAGTCGGCACTATTGCTAACTTTTTTATTATTGAGATACGAAGTCGGTAAATTGGTACTTGGAAACTACGGAATTAACTCAATAAACTAATATTTTAAATTATTTGGTACGATAAAAAAGAAAAAAGGGGGTGTAAATTTATAACTTGACACCCTGTGTACAAGAAAAAGGAAATAAGCGAACGACGTGGCCAAATTAGTATGTGTGTATTTGTATCTAGAGAACAGTTGTGAGCGGTACAATCCAATCAATAAACCTGACTAATAAGCAAAAACTTGTGACTGGACTCTTGCGGAGGGACTACTTTAAATGTACACTTTTTTTGCATTAAATTGCTTAGCTTCACTTCCAATCGTTTTCAATCCCCGTAGGCTATAGTGAAGTAGTGTATACAAGATTGCAGCGTTTTTAAAGAAAACCTTCGCAATTTATTTGATAAAAAGTGTAAATTACAAAACACAAAAACGGGGGTTTAAAATGTAAAAATAAAATATTGTGGGCCACTTTAGCTTTTTGTGCAAGTAAACGGGGAATATAATAAAACTTAGATAGTTTATTGTTTAACGTTAAGGGTAAATATCTCGGAAACAAAACGTTTTTACAAATAAGAAATCTTTTAGAATCGTAATCAGCGCCACAAAAACCTCCGTATACGAATTTTTGTCCAAGTAGGAGTTGCTTCCACTTTGAAGTCAATTACCAAAAGTAATAATTTAAATCACCAATCAATTAGCGAAAATAGCATTTAGAGAAATAAAAAATAGGGAAGATACATTTTTGAAAGTCCCTAAATAAAATGCATGCCTAAACTAATTTAACGTGAAATATAATTTTCTTTTTTGATTGGCCATGGTTTTGTAAAAAAAACAAAACCTTAAAAAAATATATTTTTGCAACTTAATGAATAAAAAACGTTATCAAAATTTTAACTTTTTGTTTATTAAATCTTAACTTTCTGTGCTTATATTTGCATATAAAAAGAAAAATTTATTATTTATAAGGAAAAAACAATTTCTTTACTTAACAATACATTTTTTTACAGTAATCATAAGCAATAAAGAAATGAAATATGAAAGACTTATTTAAAACGTTTTTCCTAAATAAGTAGGTACGTCCTTTTATTTTTAAAATTTTTTAAAATAATTTTAAACCACCCTGTATGTTATATGAAGATTTTTAATATAGCTTTTTTAACCGTTTAGATAAAGAAAAAATATACCAAGGGCTTCTAATAGGCGAGGAAAAGATGCTAGTACACATTATTGAGGCTTAAATATGACAATCTAACCCAACATTCATTAGTCCAAAAGGGAATTGTTGCGGCTTTACAGGGTGTTAAACATGTATTTTGGTAAAAGTTTTTTTATAAAAATAATTTTTGTCAATAATATTTTCAGTGCCGTATTATCCATTAGGGCGCCATAAAAAAATAGGCACCAGATAGGGGAGTTTTTCTGTGAATAAGGTGCTTTGAAATAAGAGGGAAAAAGAGGGAGTGACCTCTTGACCTTTTTTTTTTTGTCATCAAATTTCATTTTGGGTGGTAAAGTAAGGTGCCTGGCACTGAAAATAGGCGCAACGGAACGGAGGTAACGACCTTTTTTTATTTTTTTTCTAGCAAAATAGGCGCTTTGGGAATTCTAGCCTAGGGCGCCTCATACAGTTAATACGGCCCTGAATATTGTCCGGTAAATTTTTACAATTGAAATAACAAAAATTCCGACAAAGCCAAATTTCCGTAGAGACCTTAGGTTTAGGATTTTTCTCGGAAACGGTATGTTTTATCAACACAAAGTACTTTAAACCAAAGTTGTAGAATTTAAAATTCTCTATAAAAATAATTTTTTAAACTTTTTCCCTGAGACTAACCAGTTTCCAGATATTGCGCTTGTAAAAATCACGTTCTACATAACATGCACACATATGCAGAAATGCCTTGTGACGTATATGTCGCAGACAAATGGTTATTTTAGGCAAATGGCTTCTGTCTAGGCAAATGCCTTCTTTCTGGGCAAATAGTGTATTTTTATTTTCAAATGCTATTTGCCCAGTCAATTAGCATTTGATTCTTTTGCCTAAACAATTATTAGGCAAATGGAAATAGAACTAAGCATAACCAGACATCTGTCATATTGGGAGGGGGGTGTCATGTTTAGTTCTTGTTAGTTAATTTTTTTTTTTAATATTTCTTAATAAAGCAAATTAAAAAAACATATATATTGAACTAACCAAAACTAACCAGAACCCCTCAATGTGATAGTTTTGCATGACCGTCTATAGCGCTTCGAATCAATCAAATAACACGTGCTTTTGCTTTTTACCGTAGTTTGCAAAACACACTATAGATCCGATATGTTATTAAATATATCTTAGTATACTATTAAGTTCAGACATGGCAAGGCAATCCACTGAAGACTGGGGATGGAAATTAATAAATAATATTTTGGAATCGATTCAAACTCTACTGCCCCCTTGCCTGCCCAGAAAAACTTCTTAACACTATTTTTGCAATTGCAAAAAAGGTGGCAGTGCAAAATATGGCTGTAAAAAAGGAGGGTTGCAGTGTTCTTCAGCGTGTACCAATTGCCAAGGTCTATCTTGCTCAAATGTTTAATTACATACAAGAGAGAAAGATTGATGTAATTTTGATGAAAACGACAACTGCTCATCTTCATTTAAATAATTTCTGAACATTTAGCAGGAGAAAGAAGAAGAAAAAATGGAGACGGAGTAAAAGAAGAAAAAAGTTGAAGAAGAGTAAATCAAAGAAAAAATTATTGTTGAAAATGACTAAGAAGAGTAATCAGATTAGAGTAACGAAAAAAAATTAGAACGACAGTTGAACTAAATAATACATATTAATAATTTTCATACTATTAACTAAGTATCGTTTCTGAAAATAACATCATAAAAGTTCGTGGAGTAGGCCTACGAGGGAAACCTTGTTAAAAAAACGCGCCACACTACCTCACAAATGTGGAAATGTGTGCATATCATGACCGTGATTCTTATAAGCGCAATATCTGAGAAATGGAAGACCTTAGAGAAAACATTATTGGAACCATTTAAATAAAGAATTTTGAGAAGTACAACTTTGGTGTGCGGTATTTTTCAATTAAACTGACAGTTTTTAGGAAAATTTACAAAACCCTAAAACTTTGATATTTGACCTTGAATAAATGTCAAAGCACACATGAAATCGATGGGGACTTTTGGCACTTTATGGGTAATGGTAAATGCAAGGTTTATACAAAAATTTGGCTGTGTCGGAATTTTTGTTATTTGATCCATTTTCTTTGTTTAAATTGACCGGATAATATGGGTTTATTGTTGTGATATTCGGTTATATGCTGTTTGGATACTGAGAAATAAAAATCTGAAAATAAAGATTTTTAACAAAGAAGCTTCTTAATAACAAAAATACAAACAATTCAATAACATGGTTTATTGCTTTAAAAATGCAAAGTCTTCCAATAAATTATAACTTCGGATCTGCCATGGCATGTTTATCCCCTCCATCAATGATCACATCTGCCCACCCCAGTATTAGGGCCGGCACGGACATGCCAAAAAAACAATTTACATCATTTACGCTTAAACTAACCAAAGCATTCCCCCTCTTTTAAATAGAGCTATTAAATAAAGACAGACACTGACCATTTACTTTTTTTCTACTCAGGAAATCTCGTCGAACATATGAAACCACACCGAAAGCTTCTCTGAAAAGATATTAATCCGGTCAATTATGAGTAAAATGAAATATCAGCTTATATTAATTTTTACCCAGTAATATTTTTTCGGTTTTTTCAGGACAGCAAGCAGTTTCTACGTAAAAATATTTGTAATTGAATTTATTTTAAATAATTTTTTAGCATATTTATGTAAAAACAGGTAAATTCAGTTACTTGTAGGAGACAAAATCTAAAACATTAAGACAACATCTGCGGCGTTTTTAACAAAAGGTAAACAAATTAAGTATCGACGGATTAAACAATACTTATGGCAAATTTTTAATTTAAATAACTTTTATACCGGGCGGTAACCCCCGCCCCTACCCATTCAATTGGTCTTTTTAGTTTTAAAGAAAGGTTATTAGAAAGCATAATAGGACCATATTTTTTCATTATTACAACGTTAAAATCACTTACAATTTTCGTGAAAGTTTTGTAATTTATTGTATTCTCTATACAATTTTTAATTACCACCGAACAAGGTGTTTTCTTTAAAATGGCGGCCATAGATTACTTTTAAAAAATTAGTTTTTTTTTTTGTTATTTAACTGTAAAAATTTCCTATTTATTTTCCTTCTAGGTAGGACTTACCGATTGGTCAAGATCATGGAATTCTTATCATTTGCGCCTATATGCGTCAATATACCTTTCTGGCACTTAGTTTTATGCTATTATCAAAGTCGTGAAATGTGTGTGTCTTAAAGAAAGCAAAATATTAAAGTTAAAGTACGGTACCGATCAAATTTACTGGTCTGTGTTTACGTATCAATTTTAAAACAAACATTTTTGTTTATTACTAGCATATCTAGGAAAATACTAAAATTATCACCATGAGAATACTTTGCTAAAATGGGTAAAAGAAGTGGATTCTAATTATTGTAGTAATATCGAATAGAATGTTGATTTTATGCCCATGAATCATGACACTGAGATGGAGATTGAGATAAACAAATAAGACAAAGAAAATACCGATGAACCTAAAAAGTCAAAAATATTTTGCATTGGCAACTTTTTAAATGGTAAAAGTCGCTACAAATGGTCAAAAAGCTTCTTTATTTCGTAAAAATACACTTATGTTACAGAATACCAGGACATAAAATCCTCGTAACGATATTTTAAATACCTTTTTTATGTATTTTGTGGGGAATATTTTTTTTGTAATTTAAAACGACGTGCTGCATTTTTTCGTATATGTCTATAAATGTTTTTTTGTTGTATGTGACAAAAATATAAAAATAAAAATATTTTTACCAATATCTACTGTTGTTTTGATCAAAAATCCTTTAAACTGTATTAAATGTAAATAAAAAATATGTAAAAACTAATTCGTACACAATAATAAAAACCCCTAATTCTGGGTTTCATGTATGGTAAAAAAAAAAGAAAACCGGTCAAAGTAAGCGATGGTCTGTGGTTACATTCCAGAAACGGCACCTCTGTGGTTCAGGGTTAAGAAATAATCTTTAGCCGTCATTTTGAGAACAATCTGCACATCTTAGATAAAAAAATACATTTTTATTTAAGTACGAAAGTTATTGGTGGTTTCTGTTAAGCCGAAAGTTATTTAAACGTAATGATAGTAAAAAAATGTCAATTCATGGTTATATTATAATAAAATTGTAGGAATATTAAAAACCAAAAAATTGGGTGTTAATAACATTATAATATGTCACCTGGTATATAAAAATATCTAAATATTATTTAGAAACCTTTTAAATTATTAAACACCTTTTTATTTTTTAAATACTTTATAGACCAAAGGTGATACCAACGACAACCCTTTTAAATAATTTAGTGATGCCTACAATCCAGACAAAGCAGGCTATTTTAGGAGCCTAAAAATTAAATTACCTTGCTCCCTTGAAAGGTATATTCCATTAGGCTTATGTTTAACTGTTGCGGATTCCGTATAATAAAATGATTAACTCTTTGTTAAAACAGGTAAATAAATTTGCTCTTAACAATAAATATGAGTTATTTACAACACGTGAAATAATTTCTGTAATTTTTACCTGCCGCCAAACAGTACAGACTTTGTAGGGAAGTGCCGCCCAGCGGGTAACGCAAACTCTAATATGTCCGATATCCATCCCTCAATACAAACATTAAAGCTAAAATGCTAACTTACCTAATTTGCGTTTCGCAAAACTGCTTTTAATTTTTTAGTTGTTAAAAAACGTTTTGGATTTAGGTTGATGTTTTTTTCTTTGTGAAAATTTAAAAGCCAGTACGTCGGGTAAGACCAAAATTGTGTTTTGTAAAGTTTTTAAAATGCAATTGCAACTTAAAAAAATACGTCGGGTAAGACCCGAGAGAAAATTAATCTGGCCAAGGTGGCACAAAACCATAAGTTTGCCATTTAGCTGTGTAGTTCACTGATCTAAAAATAATACGGATAAATACAGCAAAAATGACAATAACCCCTACGTGGGCACTGAGCAGTCCCCTTGTGGGCATGCGCAGTAAAAATTTACAGACTAGCGGAAAACAAACAACAGGACCGGGTTTGGAAATTTAATGAGAGGTTTTTGGGGCGCTAATCACGAATCTGAAAGTTTTTTTATTGGAAATGTTTCGTTCTCGAGATCTTCATTATCAAAGTTAAAATTCAATTCTTAGTTTCACTCTATTCCGCCTTCTTTTGCACAAAATTCTTGATATAACACTAAACAGGCACACAATATTATATAAACATCTTAAAAAAAACCTTTTTTTTTTAGTTATTGTACTTCTCTTTTTTTATTAAGTTCCAAATCTTTTAGACCCCTAAAACGCTGCAACCATGCATACACCTATGTGTATATTGTTTTCAGACATTGCGACTTGATTTAAAGCAAACTTTTTATATTAATAAAGAAAGGCTTAAAACCAATAAAAGAACATGTTTCAAAAAGATTTTTTATAATTAAATAAAATATTGTGTGCTAATTTAGTGTTATATCAGTAATTTAGATGCAAAAAAGAAATATCGTAAGGGAAAGATAGCCGATTCACGGGCCTCCGTCCTCCGGAGGAGCTTATTATCTCAAAATCTCTGACGTCATTCGAAATTTAGGAATCTTGCGCAACGCGTTGTTTAGGGCGTGGTCCCTACTATCTGTCAAACCATAAATGTCATCTGTCAAATGTCAAATGTCATCTGTCACCTGTCATATGTCAAAAATCACGTGACTTAGCAAAATGGCCGCCATGCGTAGGATACTTGCGCTATGGTCATAAATTGATCTGCGCAAACGCGAAAATTCCAAGTCATGCCGTTCGGGCGTTATCAACAAAAATCGTTATTTAACCTTGATGATGAGTCATCAGCGTGCGGTTTAAATTTTTTAAAAATAGTATTACGTCATACCTATCGAATAGCGAAAACCGCATGACGCCATCTTTAACCATAAGGGCGCTACAGCTGTTTAAAATATGACGAGAGACACCAACCAGCGATTAGGACGGTAACCCCATAGCAAAATTAACCATAGCGGCCTTATTATTTAACTTAGAATAATGAAACTTGGCAAAAGGATAGTCGACGACGTTTCGCCAATGATTTCAAGGTTATCAATTCGTCGTCGTCGTCGTCGTCGCGCGTCGTCTCGTCGTTGTTGTTGTCGTTGTAGTTGTTGTTTTTTTCTCTCTCTCTCTCTCTCTCTCTCTCTCTCTCTCTCGCTCTTATGCCCGCTCGCGCGCGCTGCAACAGGGCGAGTGCGCCCCCTCGCCCTGATGGGGCACGGGCTTCAGGCGGCCCATCAGTTAACTGGGGTTACAACAGGGGGCTCCAACTGGGGCTACAACAGGGGCCCGTCAGCGGGGACCTAAGCGCAGGTGCAAAAATCTTAGCGGGTGCAATCTCAGCTCATTTAAACTATAATTTTTTTGTTTGAATAAATAATAATAATAAAACACCTTGTATATAATAAATTAAATTTATTTAAGCCACATTGTACATTGACTTTTAGCAATTTTATACACAAGTTTAGTTAGTATTTTAAACTTCAAAAAGGCTTTGCTTTTACAAAAGAATATTAATGTTATTAAAATATTAATTATGATGGTATTAAAAGAGAATACAAATTTAGTACGCCTATGGCGACTAGGCTCATTTTCACGCTTATCAATATTTGAGCCATTATCTATAATCTAAATAAATTCAAACATAATTCAGGAGAGTTAGATAGTTTTTTTGCCAGCAGCGGTGGAGTGGTGGGGAGAGTGGTGGGGAGAGTGGTGGGGAGAGTGGTGGGGAGAGTGGTGGGGAGAGTGGTGGGGAGAGTGGTGGGGAGAGTGGTGGGGAGAGTGGTGGGGAGAGTGGTGGGGAGAGTGGTGGGGGAGTGATGGGGGGAGCTGACTCTGATTCCCAATATCTCGTTCCTGTGAAAACACTCTACTGACGTCCCTTTTAGATGACGACAAAATGACGTCCCGTTAAGGACGTCATAATGACTTCTTTAAGATGACAAAAAATTGACGCATATACTCTTTTTTAAAAGCTAAAATGATACGATATTTTATTTGAAAATTGAAATAGGAAAAATCTCCTTACTGCTTGCAATTTTCTTGCACTGCAAGGTCGCATCTCTGGAGACACTATCCAACCTGGAGATGCAGATTTTTACACAAGCCGAAGATATTTCCTTCAAAGCTAATTGAGATCACCAACCGCAAACCGGTCTCGAAATATTTTGGTCTTATCGGTACGGTGTAGGCAATAAAAAGCGAAGAGTTGAATAAGCATGGTAGTTTATTGTCCATTGCGCCATCTATCGGTAGAGTTTTTTCCTATTTCAATTTTGCAAAATTATTTAGTCTTATTTTTCTGTCATATGATATTTCGGTTGGATTTTGACCCGAATCATATGTCACAAAATTTTTCTGGCGGGTTTTCTAAACATAACGTCATTAGATTTTTATGAGCTAGTATGACGATAAAATGACGTCGTAAAGACGCCACTTCCACAACGTGAAAAACGCGTCATTAAAATGACGTCATAATTTTGGTCTGATGACGTCCTATGACCAAAAATGACATAAAAATGAGCTCATAATAGCTATCAAAATGATTTGTCAATAACCGGTGAGTGGTAGCAGCGACTGCGATCGCAGTCACACCTCTAACACACAGTTCTCGTATATGTTTCGTCGTCTACGATGTAAACCCAGTCAGCTGCACACAGAATTCATAAAAGACTATTATCATCTTTGCTCGTCCCTTGGACCAGCATAAGCTGAAAATACTACTGTAATAACGTGTAATAAAAACGTTTTCTTTCTCTTTCTTTTGTCATATTCGCGAATATTCTTTGTCATATAAGGCCGAAATCCCAGAGTTTAAATCACACTTACGAGCTTTGACGTCAAAAGATTATTTTTAGGGGAGATAAATAAATATTATTTCATTTAGGAAACACCTGTATGCATGTGAATTTTTTATTGAAAAAAAGCAAGTTTTAAGTATTACATATTAAAAAATAGTGCATTTCTTTATCTATAAAACAATGTTTAGTATGTCTATCCTCTACTTATGACCGGCCAAGTTTTACAGAGCAAAGACACCTTCAATCTTGTGGGCGTCACCTTTGAAAGTAACCTTTACTGGCATAAACACATTGTATCTATAGCCACGGCAGCTTCAAAAAGCTTGGATTTCTCTTTCGAGCCAAAAATTATTTTTCCGCTTCTAATTTATACACTTTATATGTGTCCCAAATCCGACCTCCCTTGGAATATTGTTACCATATCTGGGGCATGGCGTCCCCCACAACCCTAAGCATTCTTGATTCTATTCAAAGAAGAGCTATTCGTCTCATTAATGATCCTTCACTTACAGAAAGGCTTCCCTCTCTTGCCCATCGTCGGGCTGTGGGGGATTTATCGCTTTTTATAGGTACTTTCATGGCTTCTGCTCTGAAGAATTGTCCAGTATAGTTCCTCCACTCACGGTTCCCAACAGAGAAACTCGTGGTTCCGCGCGTATGCATCCCTATACGGTCCAACTGGACAGGCCCCGAACTTCTCACTTTATTCGTTCTTTTATCCCTAGAGTTTCTAGATTGTGGAACCTACTGCCAGCGGAGGTCTTTCCTTCCCCCAAATCTTCAAGTAATTAAGTCCCGTGTCAACAAACTCCCTCTTACCTCGCTTAACACACTCACGGTACGTTAGTATTTAGGCTTTAAGCCTTCGTTGTTTGTCCAAAGTTAAAAAAAAGTCAGATTTTTTGTAGTTAAATTGAGGACACGTTATATTTTGCAAAGAAAATTCTGCAGTAATGGACAAAACCTAAATTTTTGGATTCTTTTATTAAAATACAAAAATTATATGTACATTTTTATTATTAAAAAATGAAGATCCAGTCAAAGTTTTGGTCTTCCTGAGGTAAATATACTGTCGAAAAGTCAGGGGCGTGCAAATGCATCTCATTGCACCTCCCTCCCGGCACGGCGCTCATGATCAGGATCATCATCTTATTCTGAAATACCCTGTATATGCTTCAGAATTTAAAAAATTATATCTTTTAAATTTTTTGTAAATTTTAAGGGAGTTAAATATTCTCTCTGCTGTTCAATTTATAGAAAAAATGTAAGATAATTTTTCGAAGAGACAAATATGAGAAATTCTCGAGCCAAGTTTCAAAAAATTTGAATAAGTGAATTTTGAATTATTCAATTTAGTGTTTTTGACCTTGCTACGATCGACTGGACCAGTAGTCGCGATCGACCGGTTGGCTACCCCTGCTGTAGAATATCTATGCATTTTACGTATGCTCAAGCAGATAAATTGATTTCGAAATCCCACCCTGTATACTGAGAAAAGTATATTTCATCCGCGATCCAATTAAATCCAAAATAATTTCAGTATATTATATTATTTTAAATTAGTCCCATATTTTTAATACATTATTATTAAAATGAGTTTTATCAGTATAAAAACACCAAATGTAGCATAATATTTATTCTGCGAAATGTTCACTGGCTTGGAATCCATTAAAATATCCTGACCATATTAATATAAAATTCTATTTCAATTTAGTTTATACGTTTTTGTTTCCGCTGTAAAAGAATAACAGGGATGAGTCTAATTCAGGGGCGTAGCTACCGCCATATCAGCCTGATTAATGATACGGGGCCCCGGGCTATAGGGGCCCCCAAATGTGTGTAAGCAAAAATGAGTAATAGAAAACTGTAAAATTGTTAGGTTAATTGAAAAGGTGGGTTCCTTTTTTCGTTAGGAATGAAAAAAGCAATGTTGAATTAAGAAATAGTTATTTACACTACAAGATGCGAAAGTTTACTTTTTGGTGTGAGGTGGTTTTTAAATGGCCGAGGCGAAGCCGAGGCTATTTAAAACCTCCGAACACTTGAAAGGCCTTTCGCATCGTGTAAAGTATTATATTTTTTCTGCTACTGTTCTATGTATCGCATAATTTAATAATCATTAATATCATGTTTTAATAGAAATATCAGAGATTTTGAAATTTTACCTGTTAAAAATTAATCCATAGCAACACATTTATTGTTGACATTGTCTGTCATCAGCCCTTGTCAGATATTGAATTATTGTTAATTTAGTATAAATCCATTCCCATTTTAAAATGTTAAATGAATATGAAAATGGCATCCAAAAGGCAGCTGACCTTGCGTGTGCCTCACTTCTGCCAGACAAATCTAAAGAGAGGTACCATCAAACATATAAATCGTTTTCTGAATGGCTTGCTACAAAATATGTGGAGCGGATTGACGAGAATGTGATGTTGGCATATTTTCAAGAAAATCCGAGTCTTTATCACCACCAACCCTCTGGTCTGTATATTCCATGCTCAAGTTAACAATTTCCGTAAACAAAAATCAAGATATTTCGGAGTTCAAGAAACTAGTTGCTTTTATTAAAAGGAAAAACGATGGTTATGAGGCAAAAAAGTCAAAAAATTTTAAAAAGAAGAAATCATAAAGTTTTTACATAACGCGCCTGATCAAAGTTACTTAGCAATAAAAGTAATAGCCATTATGGGAGTGGCTGGGGCATGCCGGACAGACTAAATATACAGAATGAAGCTAAGTGATGTAGAAATAAGAAATGACGTGGCTATAGTAAAAATAGTGGAGTCTAAAAATAAAGTTAAAGGATACTTTGTAGTAACCAACGATGAAGGCTCAGTTCCTTATGTCAGATTTCTACAGGAATATATTAAGCTGAGACCAAGGAATGCTCTAGATGAGCGCTTATTGTATCGTTATGAAAGAGGTAAATGTGTTAATCAAGTAATTGGAAAGCACACTATTTTAAATGTACCTAAAGAAATTGGAAAGTTTTTGAAGCTTGAAGACATCAGTAAAAACACTGGCCATTCTTTTAGAAGAACGTCAACTACGTTCCTTGCCAATGCTTCGGATGTCGATATTTTGGACTTAAAAAGGCATGGAGGTTGGAAGTCTTCTTCTATTGCGGAGGGATATATTGCTGAATCCTATAGTAATAAGGTGGAAATTTCAAAGAAGATTTTACACGAAATTCCTACCAATATTTCCTCTTTTTTGGGCCCCCTAAATGATTGTGATACATGGCCCCTCCAAGGCAAGCTACGCCACTGGTCCAATTTGCATAGTCATCTGACCCTGGTGTAACATTTGACACAAAATTAAAAAAAAGCTTTGGTATTATTTAAAAAATATATTTCTTTTTGGACGACACAGTCAAAATTTATTAATTTAATTCAATGGCACAATAAAATATAAGATTAGAACAATATTGTTAAGAATTTTCGTCAAAAAATTTTAGAAAATACGGCAATGACAGCAAGTATTTGAAATCTTCTTGAAAATATTTGTAGCATAGTCGTCTGACCCTGTATTTTCAAAATTACCAAATTTTCGGTTAATGTAAAGCCAAACAGGACCTGTAAAATGAATGTTGTCACTGACATGAGGAAAAGTGCCAATCAGTAACAGCCGTAAAACAAATTGTTTGCTGGTGTCGCTGGGATAATAAAACGTATTTGTTTTTATACAGGGTGTCTCTAAAAGGTCTGGACAAAATTCTACTACAAAGCCTTTGAACCAAAATACAACGTTCTAACGTCATTTATACGAGTCAGGAAGTCAAAGTTTTTATTTTCTTTTAGATTTTTTAAATATGCTATTTATTATAAAACATTTATCTACAAAATTATGTATTGAAAAGTTTTTCGGAGTAGGAAATCGAAAAATGCCAATTTTTTGTCATAAAATGTAAAGGGAGCCACCTGCAATACGTAGGGTGTTCAGTAAGTTTTGAGATACTTTGTAACTAAATGGTGCAGGAAAGTAACATTGATGTTTTTTGTTTGTACATGTCATGACATGTCGTAGTCCTACATAGTTATTAGTAAACCATCAGTTTTGCGCCAGTTTGTGTCCAGCGATTTTAACGCAATGGCGTCGTGGACGACCATCGAGTGCCGTGCAATTTTGAAATACAACTTTTCGCGTGGATTATCTCAAGAACAGTGTTTAGAAGAAATGAAGCCTATACTTGGTGATGACTGTCCATCTCGTGCGACCATATACAAATAGTACAAACAATTTCAGCGGGGCTTGTTTTCGCTTAAAGACGCCTCACGATCAGGTCGACCGTGTGAAGTAGTTACCCCAGAAAACATATCTGCCGTCCAAGAAGCTAAAGAAACAAACCGACGAATTACCTATCGACAGTTAGAAGAGACATTGAACATTAGTTTAGCAACATTACACACGATCATACATGAGCACTTGTGTTTTATAAAATTTTGTACTCTTTGGGTTCCACACAAGTTAACTCCCGAGCAGCAGACACAAAGAGTGAATTGGTATAAAAAAATAATGTCCAAATTCCAGGAGGGTAAACCTAAAGACATAGTGTCGATCGTCATGGGAGATGAAACTTATCTTTATTATTACGACGTCTCAACTAAACAACAGATTAAGATATGGGTTCTCGAAGGTGAAGAAACTCCGACCGAAGTTTGCAAATCAAGATCTGTAAAAGAAATAATTATAGTTGTTTTTTTGGCTCAAGAGGAATAATAGAACGTGTTGTGCTCCGAGAACAGAAGACCGTAAATGCTCTCTGGTACACTACAGTTTGCCTTTCAAAACTTATAGAAAAGTTAAGAGTGATTCGCCCAAACTCGCAACTCGCTAGCTGGTACCTTCATCATGACAATGCCCCACCTAATCGAACTGAACTTACCAGTCAATTTTTGACAGATGCAGGCTTGAGACTTTTGGAACATCCGCCTTATAGCCCCGACTTGGCGCCGTGTGACTTTAGGTTGTTTCCTTTGTCAAGAGCCAACTGAAAGGACAAAAGTTTAAAACTGAAGACGCGCTACTGGAGGCCTGGGATAAAATATGCGCTAAAATTTCAAATGAAAAGTGAAAAGTTATTTTCAGTAACTAGTTTGTTAGAATGGAAAAGTGTATTCAATGTGGTGGAAATTATTTTGAAAAATCTAATAAATGTACGTAAATCTCAAAACTTTTCGAACACCCTACGTATTTACTTAGGTTTAAAGTGTCATAACTTTTTTTCCCTGGTATATTATAATTCTAGTATACATTTTTTATTCTCCCATATTGAAGAATTCTAGATTCGCTTATTAGAAATTTTTGGCCTCTTCAAAAGTTATCTTACATTTTTTCTGTAAAATGTATAGGGTAGCCAATAATTAGCCCCTTAAAATTTACATGGAATTTTCTATGTTTCGTCCAGCGAGGCACGCCATACTTCCTTTAACATCCGGTGTATAAATAACAAGCGTCAAAAAAATATATTTATATCGATGGGTACTTTTTAAAAGAAATTAAACTAGTTTTAATATTTTTCCATAGATACAAGAAAAATACAAAAATAAAAAAGTTGTATTATTAATTACTTAATTATAAAAAATATAAAAACGTCAAAAAGTCAGTAGCGTACTGTTTTTTTAATACAAGTTGCGGTGCCCACTGAGACGCCACTGGAACCTAAAATAACAATCTGGTTAGGGCTAAATAGGCGCCTCATTACTTAAAATCAATGTACCAAATTTTATCCAAATCGGCCTAAGCATATTTAAATTATTTAGAAAAAACTTATTTTTTTCTTAAATTTTAACACCATGTATCTCCGTAAGAAAGCAACTCCGAACATATGTTTAAAGGAACTTTTTTTAATAGCTATTTATCAAGGGCGTTACTAGGACTATAATACCCTGAAGGGCGAAATTCCACAAAATATAAGAGAAATGGCCATAAAAGCGACCGAAAATCTTTTGCCAGTTAAATAAAGGCAACAGTATGATCGGAAGTATGGCATATTTGATATTTGGAAAGATGCGAACGCAATTCTTCAAATAACCAAAACCGTTTTAATGGCATATTTTCAGGAACTGGTAAGTAATTGATTTTATTTTAATACATATGTTTAACAAACTTTATTATTTTTAGTCGGAAAAATACAGTCCGAACTCTCTCTGGACCAAGTATTCCACCCTAAGGTCTACGTTGATGGTCTATGAAAATATAGACATTTCGCAATACCATCATCTCATATCTTTTTTAAAAGTTAAGTCGAAAGGATACGTCCCGAAGAAGATTTGGAAGGAGAACAAATATTAAAATTTATTAAGAAGGCTCCTAATGATATCTACTTGGTACACAAAGTCATATTGGTTAAGGGGTGTTTTTGGAGGTTTAAGACGAGATGAGTTGGTAAAAATGACTATTGATGACATTGAAGATAGAGGAACAGTCTTGGTTATAAAGGTACCAGAAACTAAAACTTTATCTTCAAAAAGTTTTACTATCCTTGAAGAAGATTTAGGCGCTTTAAATTTATTAAAAAAGTACACAACATTAAGACCAGCTGGAATAAAGGAGCGAAGATTCTTTCTTACCTATAGAAACGGTCGATGTACAGGGTGTCCCATTTTGGTTGTCCCTTATGGGAAACTTGGAAACCATAAGAGATATTAAAAATCTGATACCCCATCCTCGAGCTCTTTTTGGAGAAAACATTTATGGTAAAAACAGAATATCGCTATCGCGAAGCGTTTCAAAGATACAGGGTGATTCTCGATTTTTTCACTTTTTGAAAAGGCCCTGTAGCTTTGTTGTTATTACAGATACGAGAAAACTAATTGCACATTATAAAGACACTTTTTTCCGTAGAATCCAGTGGAGTAGCCAAAAAATTTTTTGAGCTGTCATTTTTGACATATGACCCAAACATGATTTTTTTTATTAGGGACACCCTATAAATGATTAAGTAATTAAATTGCTTGTTTTTTCTGATTAAAATAATATATCATAGTAGGTGGTTTAATAAATTTTTACGTCAAATATTGGAAAAATTATGATTTTAAAGACGCATTGCGGCTTTTATCTGTTTTTAAATTGTTTTATATTTTTGTTTTAAAAGAAATCTGTCATCCCTTAGCTCAGGAGACATTTCCGTAGAAAAAAAAAACAAAAAATTAATTAATAAATTTTTTTTTAATTATTTTTTTTATTTTTTTTTTATTTTTTTATTTTTTTCTACGTAAATGGCTCCTGAGCTAAGGGATGACAGATTTCTTTTAAAACAAAAATATAAAACAATTTAAAAACAGATAGAAGCCGCAATGCGTCTTTAAAATCATAATTTTTCCAATATTTGACGAAAAAAATTTATTAAACCACCTACTATGATATATTATTTTAATCAGAAAAAAACAAGCAATTTAATTACCTAATCTTTTATAGGGTGTCCCTAATAAAAAAAAAGGTTTGGATCATATGTCAAAAATGACAGCACAAAATTTCTTGGCTACGCCACTAGATTCTACGGAAAAAAGTGTCTGTATAATGTGCAATTAGTTTTCTCGTATCTGTAATAACAACAAAGCTACAGAACCTTTTCAAAAAGTGAAAAATCGAGTATCACCCTGTATCTCTGAAACGCTTCGCGATAGCGATGATCTGTTTTCATCATAAATGTTTTCTCCAAAAAGACTCGAGGATGGGGTATCGGATTTTATTATCTCTTATGGTTTCCAAGTTTCCCATAAGGGACAACCAAAATGGGACACCCTGTACAGTACAACCCATTGGAAAAAATACCATAGGAAGCGTCCCAACATTAATCGCAAAATTTTTAAAATTGGATAATACAGAAGCTTACACCGGCCACTGTTTGCGTCGCACATCGTCAACTTTACTTATTGAGGCAGGTGCTTCGTTTGAAACGCTAAAACAACATGGGAAATGGAAAAGCTCTTCAGTAGCTGAAGCATATATAGAAGAAAGTATTTCATCCAAAAACAAAGTAGCCAAAATGATTGCCAATTCAGTTAATTCCGAGGTTAATTCCGTATCGACTATTGAAAATTCTTTAATGGACTATTCTTTTATACAAAATAGCGTTAGTGTTACCACCGCTGCTACCATCACAAAAACACCGACTATTCTATAGTGGGATCAGCTACAATTCAGTTAATTCCGAGGTTAATTCCGTATCGACTATTGAAAATTCTTTAATGGACTATTCTTTTATACAAAATAGCGTTAGTGCTACCACCGCTGCTACCATCACAAAAACACCGACTATTCTATAGTGGGATCAGCTACATTTTCGGGGACATTTCAAAATTGTTATTTTTATTTTGGAAATAAAGTTTAATTTTTAGTATTGTTTAAAGAAAAATTATTTTTATATAAACTTGATCTTTATTGTGAGAGAAATAAAATTGGATAAGCAATAAAATTTGCATATTAGCGCATTATAGGCGGGCATTATCATAATGCCCGCTTATAATGCCCTAGGTGTGATAGCAGGTATTATTGCTACCATAACATATTCCGTTTCTAAGGTATTAGAGATCAATAATAGATGGGTAAAACATAAATAGAATAACATGAGGAATCACGCCTTAAATTTTTGCCGCATGTTTAATAAACACCCTGTATATCGGATATACGCCATACTTCCTTTGACATCCAGTGTATAAATAACACAAGTCAAGCGTCAAAAGCGTAATAAATAAAACGCAAATAACTCGGCCCATCTTTTCTTTGTCGATGTGAAAATCAAGACACAACAAAAACAGGTTGAGTTGGCAATTTTCTTTAATCACTTTCCACACTATACAGCCAAACCTCTGGTTTATTTCGTCGAATGCCGCCTCCCGAATCTGCATTTTAATTTAAAACACCAAAATGCCAGGGCCCTTTCATTAAACGCAGCCTCACTGCTTTATTTCGCCTTTGCCGCAATTATTTTAACTTCAGTTTTAAGTTTTTCTGCCAATTTGTGTTGTGGAGTGATAATGAAAACCGAGCTTTGTGTACCGCGTTTAATTTTTTAATTAAAATTTATTTTCCGTTTATTGTAATAATGAAATTAAGGGCGGATTTTTTGGTTAAATATAAACCCAAAATTGTTAATTGTTTAACAGAGTATCCCGAAAAGAATAGTCTAAGAGCAAGAGCTGGCAGCCAACTTAAACTCTTCGTAAACCCTATTTTTTTACAAGCAAATATTTTTATGAAGAATGAAATTCTTTTAAAAATGAAATATTTGGTCCATTTGTCCACTAAACACACCACTGTAAAACCCATCCGTGGACAGTCTGTAGGTCATTGGCATACATCACTTGGAAAAGGCGTGCGAATAAGACACTAGGTTATTCTTCTTAGAATTTAACAACTCAGGTTTTTTTACCTGGGGCGTACTAAGTTAAACCAAGTAAAACTTTTGACTTTTTGTTTGACCTCCTGACAGTGCGGACGTGCATAGAGGACTACAGAGTTCTTCCCGGGGTGGCGGTTAGAGGTGCCGTACGGACGTTTTTACCTTCGGGGATCAATAAAAGATTCACGCTAAATTGACGGCATTATTCCTCTGGATCTAAGCGCTGTGAGCGAAGATTCCTATAAGCTGATGGTATCCTGTTTGATAGTGAACACGAGGTATTTCTCAAATGGCGGGAAATAGATGGGCGAGCCATGGGAACTGTCAGTAGTAAAAGTAAAGGTTATACGTAACACCAGTAGCAGGTCTTGGTTTGACAGCCGACAATTTATGCATTGCATCGATTGTAGAATTATTTTTGTTTTCTTTTTGGAATTTCTGGAAGCTACGAGTTCGATTATCCAGATTTTCCGCCGACGAAGCCCTGGAAAGCATAGACCGAAAGGGGAAGAGTGGTAGATTGGACCTGAAGAGACCAAAACCAAGAAAAAAAAAAGAATAGAATAGAATAACTTTTGACAGGCTACTGTCATCCAAGGAACCACTTGCAGAAAATGAGCATATACAATGGTCCCATAAATGTCTGGCCATACATATTCGCAACGAGCCCGCAGCAGTGCGTCTCGCTAGTGAAATGTAGGGAATGCGGTGCAAAAAGTTTTATATTTAATAAAGTTGCACAAGTTGCATAAGTCGTGTTATACTACGCGATCGTAAAATAAACCTTCACAAATAAGTTAACATAGTTTTACCTATACTACACTAAAAGTTTAAATAAAACTCAACAGAGATAAGTAGAAAAATCTGTTTTATTTACACAAGGAGATAAACATACATACAACAAGAAACTTAGCGTAACAAAAATGCTTTTTATATTTTTTAGGTCATAAAAAGTGCTTTTGAATTTTTCCGAATTAATCTGCCCCACTTTCCTCTATCATCCCGAATCCGGGCTCGGTGCGACCTTGGTGCTGTTAACACGCAAACTTTGTGGGGAGGAGAAGAAAACAACCTCACACATAATATACAACTGCAATTCACTGATTTGCAAAAGGTACAATCTTTTGGAAACATACAGGGTTATTCATTTTAAAGTAAACAGGGCATTATTTTTGAACTTCCCTGTACTTTTTTAAAAACCAATATAGCCATTTCATGTATTTTTTTTTCCGTAAAATTCAATAATTTAACAAAAAAAAACCGTTGAAACAAAAGAGTTATAGCACGAATGACGTATTTTTTAAATGAATTGCCCCGTATATTTTTATCAGTGGATAGAGATTTTCACGAGAAATTCCGTGATATTGGGGTTGCTGGATTTATTTCCCGCGATTCTGATGCAATTGTTTAAAAACTACATGATACTATAAGGACAGTTTCACCTGAAAAACCTGGCTGCCATAGGTCACAGGTGCTTATTTATAAAAATAAAGAATTTTAAGAAGACGTTTATTACTTTTTGGGGTAGTTTTATAATAAGGCGTTCATCAGAAGAACATCAGCTTTAAATTATATTATATGCTGAAAATGATATGATATAACTATTTCTAAACAAAGCATAAAAAAACAATAACCTGAAAACATTTAATTACTAAACGAGGTAATAGAATTGTGGTAATAAAAACACTTATTATTGAAATATTAATATAACTAATAATTTAATGTTCTATATGACCTCCGTTGTTTTCGAAACATGATCTATAACCCCTCCTTAGCCTTTCTAAGCTCGCCGATATTATTTGAGGGTTTTGGTTAAGACGATTAAATTAAGTTCCAATGTTTCTCTCATTTCTTAGACCTTCTATTAGATTATGAAATTTTACAGAAAAAAAAAACACGAAATGGTTATATTTGTTTTTTAAAAAGTTTTAAAAAGTTTAAAAATAAAGCCCTGTTTACATTAAAATGAATAACCCTGTGCATAGCGGGGATCCTCTTCCACAGAAAACATCTTGGTAGAAATCTGCTAACCTGATTAAGGGCAGCGGATTTCTGTCACAAGAGAGGAGTGCACAATAAGCCAACAGGCTGCAGTGCAAATTGGTTAGAACACCAACTTCGACCTAAACCTAACTAGAACTTGAACCTTACCCAACCAACCAAAATTTTTTATACATAAATACAGAGACAAGAATGAGACGAGCAACTAAATGTAAATAAATTATCCGAGAGAGAGATAACTGCTGGGCCTTCCTTGTCTGTCTTCAAGGAAGGTAAACGCAGATGGCGCGTGAGTCGACTTTATCGTTTGCCCGCCAAATTCAAATTATAGAGCTGTGCTATTTTTGCCCTTAATGTTAGGTACTTGTTTTTGTTTCCTATTAATATAAAATATTGGAGTTTAGTTCAATAATTACACACACCTAATTAAAAATGTCATTTATTTGGTTTTTATAAAGATTTTTCTTACAGATAACCATGTCAATATTACCTTAAATTATCTGTTGAAAAGCACAAATTTAATATATACACTGTGATCACTAATAAAAGTCAATATTCAAAGTCCAATTAAAGGTAAAAAACCACGAAATACACAATAAATCACAGAAAATGTAAACAAACTGTCCAAACAAATCGGCCATTGAAAAATATCAAACCCAAATATCGAATAACATTTCGGTGTGACTGTCTGCGGCAACGTTGTCAAGTTAAAAATGTTCTGCTATATTTTCTTTCTCTTAATTAGATGTGAGCCAAAAAAGGGCAATTAAGTTTACATGCAGAAATTGTAAACAACTTGGCAACCAGAGCAAAGCGATGATTGCTCCATCTACGATAGCCTGCCATGATGAAAGACAAAGACATATTTATTGGAACTTGCGTTAAACCAGAAAGAGATAAATACAATGGACAAATTGTTAGGACCAGTTACTCGTCTCATTGTTGTCTCTGCATAAATATACGAGTATAAAGAAACAAAGAATTATATGTGTACTATATTATTGGTATTTATCCTTGAAAACAATATATTTACGTAAAACTCATCCCATCCAACAACAACACGCTAAATACCACTTTAACAAGCATTCTTTTCGGAGCCATTTTCGAAAACAAGCCGTTTGTCTTGCAAAATACACCATAACTCACCGTAACCAAACGCATCAGTTTTGTATTTGGACTAAATTAAAGAATGCCAGACGGGCTGAAATGTTTAAAATTAGCAAAATTTAAATGGCATACATTAATGGATTTGGTCATTCGAGCGAGTTTGGTTGGTTTAATATATATTTGTGAGCAAAAAGAAATGGAATTTTCAGATATGTATACTGAGTAAAAATAAGGATGAGAACACAAATATTTTGCTATTATTTAATATACTAAAAATAAAAAATTAAAACAAAAACAAGAAAAGGTGTTTTTTGTACAGAGCTTGTCCAAAGTCAGGACTTTGGAATTGTTTGGTAATTTTTATGGACTTTTGTAAACAACATAGACCAAATTTTAGACAAGAAATGACAGATATAAATGTCAAACTAATAGCCATTTTAAAAAGAAAAATCAAATGGAAAGAGGGGTCTTGTGGCACATCGTTTTAAAGCTCCTGACGAGTACTTTATAACCCCAGAATATAAAATATACCTCTCAAAAAATGACGGTACTTTGAAAATTACCTGAATACCTAATTTGGATGGCCATACCTCCATACCTAATAAAGGTAAATATACCGTATGTGGTATTTTCTTAAAGGTCTTTTAGATATATTTTTAAAGTAATATAATATACAGGGTGCATCATTAAAAAATCTATATATGTCTTACCCTGTATACTATTACCAATATTACCATTAAATAAATTCTAAAAGAACTTTAGGAAAATGCCACATTCAGTGTATGTAACTTTATTAGATTGGGAAATACGGTTATCTAAATGAGGTAATCAGGTAATTTTCAAAGTACCGCTATTTTGCAGTAGGTAATGGTATTTACTTTGTATCCTGGAGTTATAAAGTACTCGTCAGGAGCTTTAAAATGATGTGTCACAAGACCCCTTTCTATTTACTTTTTCTTTTCAAAATGGCGCCAAACTGTCGGTTTGACATTTATATCTGTCATTTCTTGTCTAAAATTGGGTTTATGTTGTCTCACTCAACACAAGTCCTTAAATTTTCATGAAAAAATACCAAACGATTCAAAAGTTAGAAGGGTGGTCCTGAATTTAGACAAGCACTGTGTACCTATTATAATACAGTGCAATAAAACGAATCTCCCCACTTGTTGAAGGTTATCCCCCTCTGCAACAACATAAACATCAAAAAAGGGGGTCAAGTAATAAAATTGTTATGTTAAGAGGTTTTAAATTATCGCTTTAGTAATTTTTAGTTTTTAAAATCGGTTCAGTAGTTTCAAAAAAAAACACCCTCAATAACTGGTGTATAGTAGAACACATTAAAATAAAATTTCGTCGGTTTATCACATGAATGATCATTGTTTTACGGATTTACATTTTGTTTTCCATCACTTAGAGTGTAGCCAGAAACCTTAACTTACTTATTTTAAATGAGACACCCGGTATTTTTTACTTATTTGAATAAAAAATGACATTTCGAGGACAATAACACTGATTTTGCAACTGTTTGACATAATCTCCATTTTTTTTAACTTTGAATCTCGAGCGCTGTGAATGCGATAAAACGTTAACTTTTAGACAAAGTAGTCAAAATTATGTTTTTGTTCATTACCACTGATGCCACCGTAAATCAAAAATGTCCGGGGGTTACTTGTTATTCGTAGCAAATGCAGTATCATTGTACTCGAAATATTATTTTCTATTCAAAACAGTAAAAATATACCGGGTGTCCCATTAAAAGTAAAGTACGATTTTCCCTAAACCGGAAGTAATAGAAAACAACACAAAATCCCTGAAATATTTACGTATGTGATACACCTACAAACCAAATTTTGTTTTAATATTGTAAAATTAAAGAAGATATAGTGGTGAGTCTCCATAAATGGATATCGGATATGTAAAGTGAATTTTCTCGGAAACTACCGAACTGATTTTCAAAATTTAAAAACAATTTAAAATCCTTTAGGGTAAGGTTGGTAGAGTAACGTCTATAATAAAAATGCCAGGCGGTCATCACTTCTGTCTCACTTTCAATTATTCTTCTTCTTGTTGCTCGCACACCATTTAAATGACGCGTTTAGACAGCGATAGTTGATTGCCCTCCTTAATTGTATGACGCTTGGTTTTTTTTTTTTTTTGGACAATCCACGAAGGCTGAAAGCCTAAATACTAACGTACCGTGAGTGTCTTAAGCGAGGTAAGAGGGAGTTTGTTGACACGGGATTTAAAAACTTGAAGATTTGGGAGGGAAGGAAAGACCTCTGCTGGCAGTAGGTTCCACAGTCTACAAACTCTAGGGATAAAAGAACGAACGAAATGGCCTGTCCAATTGGACCGTGTAGGGATGCATACGTGCGGCACCACGAGTTTCACTGTTGGGAGCTGCAAGAGGAGAGACTATACTGGATAATTCGTCGGAGCAGAAGCCGTAAAAGTATCTATAGAAGAGCGATAGATCTCCCACAGCTCGACGATGGGCAAGAGAAGGAAGTCTTTGAGTAAGTAAAGGATTATTAATAAGACGAACAGCCCTTCTTTGAATGACATCAAGAATGCTGAGGGTTGTAGGGGATGCCATTCCCCAGACATGAGAACAATATTCCAGAGAGGGTCGAATTTGGGACACATACAAAGTGTATAAATTGGAAGGGGAAAAATACTTTCTGGCTCGGAAAAGAAATCCAAGCTTTTTTGACGCCGCGGTGCCAGTTAAGGTTATTTTCAAATGTGACGCCCACAAGGTTAAATGTGTCCCAGCTCTGCAAAACCTGCCAAAGAGATATCTGCATCGCCCTGCGTTTGCCTTCCAAGTCGGGTTGAGAGATTGGCTTGGGAACCTAAAAAGTGGAGTGAAGGGTACTATCGTCAGCATAACTATGAATGGCATTGGTTGTGGAAGAAAGAGGGTCGTTGATGTGAAGAAGAAACAAAGTTGGTGCTAGTACTGAACCCTGAGGCACTCCAGTATTAATTTCGTGAAAGCTTGAAGAGTGGCCATCAACAATGACTGATATACGACGATTAGAAAGATAACTGGAGAGCCAAGAGCAGAGTTTAGTTGGAAGACCATAGGAGGGAAGTTTATTAAGAAGTGCGTCATGCCAGACTTGGTCGAAAGCTTTAGATATATCAAGGGCAACGATCTGGGACTCACCTAGAAACTCAACTTGTGGCTTTTTTCTATTGAATTGATCTCCATCACCAGACATTCTTTTTTATCTAAACTGTTTGACGTTTGTGTTGGTAGGGAAGGGGATAAACCTGAACAAGTGACACAAAATTGACGTGTTTTAGAGTTTTTTTTTATTATTGTACACATAACGGAACTATATAGAATATAATTCTTTATATTTGCTCCTTAACCGCAGTTTTACAAAAAATACTTTTACTTCAAATAAGAGATGATTTTTTCCCATTTTTACACAATATTTGTTTACGTTTTTCCATCTACTCGATCTTACTCCGAAAATAGGTTTGCAACATCCACTGGTAACACGCAACTCATTTGTATTCGTACAGCACGTTTCATTTGACATACGTCCCGTTTCTCTATCTTTAGCTCCCTCCTTGTCTTTATCTTACACTGGTCTCTATCTATCTTTTCTGTCTTAATAACGCAACTTCGGTTTGCTGTCGTGCGGTTTTTTAAAGGAGTTTTAGCAGAACTAGAAGAAAAATATACACGATGTGCCAAGTTGATTTGTTTAATTAAGTTTTAATGTGTTAAAAACTAGCTGGTAGCAATTAAACTAAGAACACATACATTCAAAACCCATTGACTGCTTTAATGTAGTTAAAATTAAAATTAGTACCACTTATGACGTAGAAGTTTTTGTAGATTTTTCAAATTGTAAATGACTACAAATTTAAAAAATAACTGCATCAAAGGGCTAATATTTTAGAAAACATTTATTGAAAACTAATAACAATATAACAAGTTTGATCTCATACTATCGATATAAACATAAACATAAATATGTTGTCTTGCTTTAGACCGTCTCCTTTCTATGCATTGGCAAAAATTGTCCATGAAAATTTAATGGCAAGACATGTAAAGATGGGTCCACATTTAATTCATTCTGAAAGTAGTACCGCAAAGTACACAAAAACATGATAAAGTAAATAAACCCTTTTGTGAACAATGATTTATTGCAGCAAAAAATATTCAACCCGACGAGTTTCTAGTTCCACGCCACGTGCCACCGGTTTTATGGCAAGGTAGAGGCGAAATAAGAGGATGTTTTTTAAGTGCGTAACACGTGTTTTAGCAGTGTTTTTTTATTTATCTAAAAATATGAAATCAATGTTTACTTTACCAGGTACCGTAATGTGCAATTTACCGGCCCCAAATTAATACAGGGTAAGTGGATTTACTGGACAGTAAGAAATTAAGATCTTTAGTAGGTTTTATTGAAATTCGCATTTGGCTAATGTGCATTACAGCACTCGTTTAAACTTAGAATAAATATGTTAGTCTATATTATTTAATTTGATTCACACATTAGGGTACCAAACAAAAAGAAATTTTTGTCAAGGTGACCAAACCAGAAAGAAGGGTTTCAAAAAGGTAAAATTTTATTAGGTTCTCAAACAAGAAGTTTTAAAACAAGAAAACAGCAAATGGGCATACACACGGTCAGTCAGACCATCGAGCCTACCTAACTACCTATTCAAAGACACATTTAGGCAAGGCACGCAAGGAACTAAGAAGAAAGTGACGATGACGCATGTCGTAGCGGCGAGATGCTGAGCTAGTGGAAGGTGAAATTTTTAAAGACCTCCTAAACATTTTGGAGACTAGCAGTGCCCAACAGACGCCACACAGTTGCCAAACTCCATTTCTTAGCCACTTTACTTTAAAGCGCCCTTCTGCTTGTTTTTACGCAGGTTTAAAATATTTCACCTGCCATTGGCTAACCACCTCGCCGCCACGTCACTTGCTTTTCGTATCAGTTCACCCTTTGTCTTAGGATGCATTGAGAAAGATAACTACTTTCTACCCCCGCCCCCGCAAAACTTACAAGCTACTGTCATTTCTTAAAGGGAGCAAAAATTTTAACGACGCAAAAACTCCATGTTTTCTTAAAATGGAAGTAGTAGCAAATGTGCCGTAAATCAAATGATTAATAGTGTTTAATTTGTAGAACAACGTGTCGCAGAATCCAAATGTGTATCTCTATCTGAAACATTCTGAAACTTTTATTTCGGGAGATGGGGTGTAGGTTTATTTTCTCTCCTAATGACTTAAGTTTAGCAAGTTCTATATATACGACAATTTTCCCATTTTTTCATATAATGCTTTGTTTTCGCAATATTATCACATAAGTTTGGCAATTCTTCTTCACATCAACGACCTTCTTTCTTCCACAACCAATCCCATTCATAGTTATGCTGACGATAGTACCCTTCACTCCACTTTTCATGTTCCCAAACCAATCTCTCAACCCGACTTGGAAGGCAAACGCAGGGCGATGCTGATATATCTTACACAGGATCTCAATTTGATATTGGATTGGGGCGCCAAAAATCCCGTTCAATTTAATGCATCCAAAACACAATCATGTTCCTTGTCGCGAAAAAATCATCAAACACTCACCCTTTGCTTATGAGTGGCCAGGTTTTGCAGAGCGGGGACACGTTGAACCTTGTGGACGTCACATTTGAAAATATCCTTAACTAGCATAAACACATTGTATCTATAGCCACCGCGGCGTCAAAAAAGCTTGGATTTCTTTTCCGAGCCAAAAAGTATTTTTCCCCTTCCAGTTTATACACTTTGTATGTGTCCCAAACTCGACCCTCTCTGGAATATTGTTCTCATGTCTGGGGAATGGCATCCCCTACAACCCTCAGCATTCTTGATACCATTTAAAGAAGGGCTATTCGTCTTATTAATGATCCTTTACTTACTCAAAGACTTCCTTCTCTTGCCCATCGTCGAGCTGTGGGAGATCTATCGCTCTTCTATAGATACTTTTACGGCTTCTGCTCCGACGAATTATCCAGTATAGTCCCTCCTCTTGCAGCTCCCAACAGAGAAACTCGTGGTGCCGCACATATGCATCTCTATACGGTCCAATTGGACAGACCCCGAACTTCCCATTTCGTTCTTTCTTTTATCCCTAGAGTTTCTAGACTGTGGAACCTACTGTCAGCGGAGGTCTTTCCTTCCCTCCCAAATCTTCAAGTATTTAAGTCCCGTGTCAACAAACTCCTTCTTACCTCGCTTAAGACACCCACGGTACCTTAGTATTTAGGCTTTCAGCCTTCGTGGATTGTCCAAAGATAAAAAATAAAAATAAAAAATACGAGTATAACATATTTGACCAACAAGACGTCTCATCAACTTAGAACTCTGTAACCCGGACTTGTTATTATAAAATATCTGAATTAATATAAAATTTATTATAAAAATATATACTTTTCAATTTTTTAACACCCTTTACTTCAAAGACTTGAAGAACATATGTTCATATGACTTTTGTTCATAATTTTTATTGTAGACTCCCCTTAAATTTGCCGGTTGAATTATTGGATAACCTGGATAATGGCCAGTGCTACAAAAATCAAAACTAATAAAGATAAATAAATAACTAAAATAAGTATAAATCATTTATTTGAAAAATGCATAAAGTGTTTCTTTTTTACTCATGGGATTGCCGCAATCGCCTGACGCCTCCTGCTGTCAAGCTCGTAAAAAAAAGTATTACTTTATGCACTTATTACATAAATTACTATTTTATTTTAGGCCCTTGTATTACCTTAAATATATCAAAATATGCCAGGCGGAGAGTAAAAATTAACTGAAATATTAATTTGACGCAGCATTTGCAATTCTGACACAGGAACGCCATTAGGCCATTAAATAATAAATGTCTCACCTGGAATTGCGATATGCCGCCTCGACTTGTGGACCCAGTTTGGAATGACTGACACTTGGAATATCTATTATTTATAAGTAAAGTGGGATGTGATCGATACCCGGTTAAAATTAGTTTGCTTATGATTTAATTATTATTTGTCTGGAATAAGAAAAACAAAAGAGAAGAGAGAACGGGAACATTTAGGTATGTTTTAAAATCTTGTACCGGGTGTCAAGTAATAATACATTTTTGTACGACGGGGAGTAAAATACAATTTTACGCCCGCATTTGAGGGCGTAAAATTGCACTTTTTCGCCCTAGGGCAAAAAGTATCAAAAAGCCCGCATTTATAAATGAGGGCAAGAAATAACACTTTTACGCCCTAGGGCAAAAAAGTATCAAAACGCCCGCATTTATGAGTTTACAAAACAATAATAAAATTAAATAATGCTTCAGTTTTTTGGTAAAACAACAATTTATTTAATTAAACATATGGTAAAAGTATACTGATTACAATTTAAAATATTAAAAGCTGGGAAAGATTCTCCTAACTAAAAAGAATGCTTGTATATTAATTTCAGTCGTACAAAAATATTGTTTGCACCTCTGGCGTAAAGCACTTTTACGCCCACAGCTGATTGTTGCCCTTGCGGAGCTCGGATACAAAACTAACTATTTTAAGTTCTCTAATAGTCCCTGGGCCAATAATGAAATGGACTTTATTTATGTATTTATTTATTTATTAACAAATTTTACACTACGGAATAAAACATTCCAAATGGTAAATCCTATAAACAAACTAAAAATATACATATATACAAAATAAATAGTTGCAAAGTAGCATTAATCCTAATTTACGAAATACGTCTTTTAATCTGGCTCAATGAGCACTGGAAAATATCAACGTTGTAGTACAATCTATTGTAGTTAAGCACCATTCTATCAATCATTGCCGTAAGACCATAGTTCGTTCAGTGAGGACGCTCGAAGAAGAGCTGTTGTTGCCTTGTGCGTCGAACAGGAACCAAAAACAAAATCAACTCCAAGAGCTCAGCACAGTTCACGGAGCCATTGAGAAGCTTAAACATGAAAAGAAGCAATACGTCCTGACGTCTAGTCTCCAAGCTTTTCATTCCACACAACAGCAGCCTTGTTTCATATGGTATTTCTGAGCACTGAAAATGGTGTTTATACAACAGATATTTGAGGAACTTGTTTTGAACCCTTTCTAACCTATTTTTGTGGACGTTGTAGCCAGGAGTCCAGATAATAGAACAGTACTCTAGGACACTGCGGACTAGACAGTTGTATAAGCAGGTAATGGCTTTGGTATCGTGAATGTATTTTGTGTTTCGTTTAATAAAGCCCAGCATGCTAAAGGCTTTCAGAATTATACTATCAATGTGAATATTAAAAGATAAGCTCCGGTCAAAAATTACACCCAAGTCGTTAATGAACTCCACGTTCTCTACCTACTCATTATTAATCCTATAAACAGATTGGATTGGATTTGTACACTTGTAGAACCTGATTGATAATAACACTTTTAAAAACCTTTTTGGAAGAGTTTCTTTTACTGAATCTACCACGAATATTTATGCGACCATACAGTGTGTCCCCAAATGGGACAAATAAACCAAAAATTTTTTAATTTTGAAATGAAATTTTGGGAAAACTGGTCACATGCTCCAAAACTAATAAATACAAAATTTTATTTCAATTGGTATTATACAGGGCGAGCTATAACTAAAAATATAAAAATCTCCAGGAGCTAACTACTTTTATTTTTTTAAATGGAACTAAATTGTATAATTTAATGTTGTAGGGAATTAAATTTTATGTTAAAATTTAAAGGTAAAACATGAGAGTAAAAAACACATTACGCATTACAACTTAAATAATGGGCAAAAGAAAGAAAAATTAAAAAGAACATTTAATAATTTTAAATATATTTTTTTTAAATTTGATGCCTTAAGCCAAGTATTTCAAAAACTGTTAATTCAAAATGTAAAAAATTAACAAAAATATTACCATAAAATTTAATTCTTATACAATTTTGTCCTATTTTGAAAAATAAAGGTACTTTATTCTAGGTCATTTAAAATATTTTTCGTTATAACTCCCCTGTATATTACGAATTGGAGTAAAATTTCGTATTTATTAGTTTTGGACCATGCGACCAGTTTTCCCAAAAGGGCGTTTAAAGATTCCAAAATTTTTGGTCCATTTGTCCTATTATAACACCCATCCTGGGACACACTGTATATAGAAGCGGCGCTTTAACCCGGGTGTCGGACTAGACAAACGCGATACTTTTTTGTCGGACAAGTTTACCTCAATGTTTTACATAAAATTTTTACACATTGTAGGTTTGTTCCAGCAGAATGTTGGAAATATGTTGGCAAAAATAGTAAAACGCAGAAATTGTTACAAACATTAGTCAGAAATGTTGGCAACAGTTTTCTGCTGGAACGAAAAATAAACAAGGCGTGCATACTGCTTATACGTCAATACAAGAAAGGTTATGTTTAAAATTTGTCAGTAATGTTTGAAGAAAGTGTTCAAACTTTTCAAACTGTTTCCAACATCTTAAAATTACTGCTGGAACAACAAACAATTGTATACTGTTACAAACATGGCACTGCTGGAACGACAAATTTGGCGTGCGAAGAATCCGAACGGTTGCAAACATTTCTAACAGCCTGCTGGGACTCTTTGTTTGACCTCCGGACAGTGCGGACGTGCGTAGAGGACTACCAAGTTCTTCCCAGAGTGACAGTTAGAGGTGTCGTACGAACGTTTTTACCTTCGGGGATCAAGGAAAGATTCACGCTAAATTGACGGCATCTTTCTTCTGGATCTAAGCGCTGTGAGCGAAGATTCCTATAAGCTAATGGTATCCTGTTTGGTGGTGAACACGAGGTATTTCTCAAATGGCGGGAAATAGATGGGCGTGCCATGGGAACTGTCAGTAGTGAAAGTGAAGGTTATACGTAACACCAGTAGCAGATCTTGGTTCGACAGCCGACAATTTATGCATTGCATCGATTGTTGAATTATTTGTTTTCTTTTTGGAATTTCTGGGAGCTACGAGCTCGATTATCCAGATTTTCCGCCGACGAAGCCCTGGAAAGCATAGTCCGGAAGGGGGAGAGTGGTGGATTGGACCTGAAGGGACCAAAACCAAGAAGAAAAAATAGAAATAGAATAGAAATAAATGTATTTTACATTTTTGCATAAGGAATCTGTCAATCACACCCTGTATGTTATAATTACTATAAAATTAAATAGCTTATGTATGGATATTATTAATAACGTTATTTATAAGTCATATTCATACATTTCCATTTAATATATACTATCCAAATACCCCAAAATTATGGCCAAATGTCATGGATCACAGAAATCGTAGGTAATTTATTAACCTACTATCAGTCACTGGCTAGTCTCTGTCAATATTGTCAATGGAGAATAATTAGCTTTGGTTAGTTTAAATCGAGCTAATAATTTTCAGCCAATACCAATAAGTCAAAATTAAATTTCCCAGATCAGATGCAACTATATTAAACTGTAGATACAGAGTATTCGAAAAATACGCGCAAAAATGGTCATTTTACTATGACCGTTAGGAAAAATATATTTTTTAATAGTTATCATAAAGGTTAACTACTTTATTTCGCTATACTATATAAACCTAAAAACATCTGGCTACAGCGCCAAGTGTAATATTACACGAACCACTTGGTGCACTTTTGACACCTCCATAACTCAAAACCTATTTAACGTAAACACATATTTATTTATATCCATAAGGTCAAATAAATGCCATGCCATTTCATGAAGCTATCTCAAACGGTTAGAAAAATATGAAGGTCCAAAAGTCATTAATTTTCCACTAGATCAAAAACCTTACCCACTTCCCCAAGCAGCAAGCTGAAGCCTTATTGACGTCTCTTTTTGGTCAGCAAAGACGTCACAGGATGACGATAAATGACCTTCCTATGTCACACACAAAAGACGTTCCGTCATTGACGTCATAATGACGTTTTTAAGATAACGAAAAATTGACGCATATACTTTTTTCAAAACCAAAAATTGTAACGATATTTAATTTAGTGAAATAGGGAAAAACTCCTTACTGCTGGCAATTGCCGGTCGCATCTTATGGAACACTGTCCAACCTGGAGATGCATATTTTTACACTAGCCGAAGATATTTCTTTCAAAGCTAAGTGAGATCACCTACCGCAGACCGCTCTCGAACTATTTAAGTTCTTATCGGTACGATGTAGGCGATAACGATAACAACGAGATTCCTATAAGAAGCGAAGATATTGAATAAACGTAGGAGTTTGTTGTCAATTGCGCCATCTATCGGTGAAGTTTTTTCCATTTCAATTTTGTAAAATTATTCGTCTTATTTTTCTGTCATATGATATTTTGGTTGGATTTTAACACGAATCATATGTCACAAAATTTTTCTGGCGGGTTTTCTAAACATGACGTCATTGAATTTTTATGAGCTAGTATGACGAAAATATGACGTCGAAAAGACGTCACTTCAACGACGTTAAAAACACGTCAGTAAAATGACGTCATAATTTTGGTCTGATGACGTCTTATGACCAAAAATGACTTAAAAATGACGTCATAATGACGTCAGCTTGCTGCTGGGGTCCAGATGACCTAGAAATATGAAATTTGGAATCCAGCTTGGTAATTGTGTGTAAGCGTTAGAAAATCAATATATAAATGTGAAAAAAGTAAGCCAAATTAACTACTAAAAGTATGCTTGACTGTGGGCTTCGCCGCAAAAAAAATGGATATCTAAATGAGTGCCAAGTTCTGTATAAAATCCAAATATGTATGAGATCTTTCTTAAAGTAGGTTAGATTTCACTTGGCCAGTTTTTATCAGAATTTTATATATATATATATATATATATATATATATATATATATATATATATATATATATATATATATATATATATATATATATATATATATATATATATATATAATAAGTTTAATAACTTTAAAAAATGACAAATATAATGAAAACTGAAATGAGGTTGTCAAAAACATATACAAAATATCGTATTTATACACATAAGCACCTCATGACGGGCGTAGGTAATGGCCGTGGGCAGTATACAATAATACCTGTTTTAAATAACATTAATAATAAAATAAGAAAAAACAGAGTAATCCTCAAGATAACGATAGATTAAAAAACTTCATACTTTTTCATAGGTCGCTAAAAAAAATATTTTCATCATTTCAGTAAATATAATAATAAAAATCCTATTTTCACGTTTCCACTATTGTTCCTTTTAGAAAAACTTTTATTTTCCGAAAAGTCGTGATTTAAATTGCTTAGACCCTTCTGCCAATAAGTCCTAATGATCTGCATGGGGTGCTCCGTCTAAGAATCCTGGAAGGGTTGAACTGTTCTCGAAACCCTTCTTTAACCCTAAGTGAAGTAATGAAATTCTTGGGGATAATGACGAAACCTCTTGTATGCTTAAGTACAAATTTCATCACCCCGTTTGACATTGTTTTTAGGGATTTTAAAAATTATTTAAATTCTTATTCAAAATATTCCTTAATTTCATTAAAGTAATTGTTTGTATATTTTTAATTAAAATGTGCGTTAAATAATATATGGTGTCCAGTAACTCAACCAATAAACTTTGGAGGGTCCTTAATATGTGCTAAAAAGTTTAAAAACTTATTATTTTTTTATAATAACTTCTATATCGATTCAGATATTTTTAAAAAATTTTGGGTGCGCCTCCCCATGCAATAGAAGACATTTTTGGCAAGAAAAAACTAACTTTTACCAGAGTCATGAGAGGTTAAAGTAAATATTGGTACGCCGCGCCACTGCATTTTTTTTAAATAAAAATATATTTTTAAATTTCCATTTAGTTTGGAACAAATTTGATCCTTTGATTTCTTTTTCACTTAATGTACGGTTTTTGCGTAAATAAATAAATATAATTTCTCGGCATGGTCATTTTGTGTCAGTTTTATCAAATTAAGCAGTAAAAAATCACTTTTATTATTTATTCTTTAATTATAGTACAGACTTGATTTTGGTGGTGGAGAAATGTTTCTTATTTATTTACGCGAAAACCGCCTTTTTTTATCTTTATGACATCTCACGAAGGCTAATGCCTAAATACCAGTGTACCGTGAGTGCCGGGTTACTGGATGTTTAACCCATTATTGTCGTGTTCCGTCAACGTTATCCAAGCACTGAAACATGCAGTTGCATTTCACAGCACCTTTTAGAGAACGCGGTAGTGCCACCACGGACGTTATTTTTAAATAACTACTATCTGTACTAGAAGCTAAAAATAATTCGATTAGTCCTAGCTACCAGATCGCAACAATCTTCTCATCCATCTGGATATTAATCGGACAAATAATAAAATCGTTGGGCACCTAAATTTTCTATCATAATTACTCTGGATACGATACGCTCAACGATTTCATTATTTGTCTGATTAATACCCCAGATTAATGAGAAGATTGGTGCGATCTGGTAGCTAGGATTGCTGGGACTTACCAAATTATTCTTTAGTTTTAAGTACAACAAAACCGTTTAACCATAAATTATCATAATACCCATATGCGAAACTAAGCGTGTTCGTTAAAATCACTCACCACTATTGTCCCTCCCACTGCGTGGTGAATATACACCCACGATTTAGTACGTGACCTAATGCTCATCTAGGTGTCAGTTAGTCCCATACTTTTGTTGGTATAGAACGTGAGCATAAGTTACTTAATTGTGTTTAGTTGTTCGTAAACTTTTATATTTTTATTATTAAAGTGTTAGTATAGTGTCTTGTTAAATTTTTTTACCGTTTAATATGGGATATAAATGTGTATATTTATACTGTTCCTCCATCACCGGGCGCGGATCACTTTTTAGATTTCCAAAGTACCACTTGAGGTAAATATAAATGTGATATTTTGTTATATAATAGAGTTATTTTTAATTGGTCCGTACATGTTGATGTGCAGGCTATAGAAAATATTGGGCACATCACGTAGCCATAATAGTTTTTAATATAAAAATGCATTAAAAGTATTTTCTTGATGTAATAAGTTCTATTTACAAAAATATATGGATAATTATGTGGATGGTTTTTCTATATTGGAAACTTATTTTTAGCGCAAAGGTCTGGCTCAAGTCTGCCGGAAGAGAGGATCTTTTGGAAAAAATCTGATGAATTATAAATTGTGCGGAGATCATTTTAAAGAACAAATATATATTTTTTTATCTCGTCATCCGCAATGAAACGTCTATTTAACACTACCGTGCCGATAATATTTTTCAAGTCATTATTATCAAGAAATACAGACAATTCGGAGAACCTTTCAAAAGAAATACTAATTTATCAGGTAAATATTAAATAAATCTTAAAAAAGTAATATTTTTTAAGACTATTTAACATGAATACAAAGCTTTTACAAAATACTTAGACATGTTACTAAAGTTATTGATATTAATCAGTATGTGCCTAAACACAGGAAAATACTTTTTATAGCTGCACTGCCATTTGAAAGGCAATATTTCAAATAAATAAAATAAGGTGTTTTTCAGTATTTAAAAAAATTACCTACTACCAAAATAAAAAAAAACAAATTAGGTTTGGTTATTACTAAGGCAACATCTACACTGCTTTAAAAGATTGCGTTGGGGTTTTTTAGAAACTTGTGTTACTCGGCTTTCAATTATTCTTTCAATCCCCAGTTACACAAAACTTTTAATACACAATTAAGCTAAAAAACGGAATACCATTAATTAATTTAATGAACAGTTTTTGGGCAAGGTTTTTTTTTAAATGGCTTTTTGTTAAACATTCTAAACCCCCATTACTTTAATCGGTTTTAAAAATGTTTTGTGCAACCAGGTATAGACATTTAATTACAGGTTGATTCAAACGTGACATCTACTGACAATATTTTACCGTTTGAAGAATGGGTAAAATTTTTAGTTTGTAATATTTTTTAATAAAGAAGTATTTAAATTCCCAATTAGTGTATTATTCTTTTGTTCCGTTTTCCACACATAAAAAAGCTGCATACTTAGTAACTATAAAAGTCTATCTCTCCTTAGCGTCTTGGTGCGGTGCGTCAGGTTTAACCTTTTACAAATTAAAAATAATACGATCCATACATTGGTGCAGATGTTCCATTTATTCTTTCTCAAGGTTATAGAAACAAGTAAGCGTATTTTGCCGCACTTTCGCATCTGTATATTCTGATAATTTGTGGTTTAACATAAAAAAAATGTTTTATATAATTTATTTTCATGATAATAACAACGATAAAAAACACCATTTTTTATAAATATTTGTCAGATCAGTTATTTCAACTGGATTTCTCCCTAAATTTACAAACGCAAACCTTCATCCGTTTATAATTTCCCGATTATCAAAAGATTAAAAATTCCAAAGAAATTTCCTCGATTACCATTTAAAGCAGCGACCTTTCCTTTTCCTTTAGATTCCACTTATAGATTCGTCGCATTTCTCAATATTAAAATCGACTTTTCCGACTTTTCACAAAGGAAACAGACTTACTGATAAGATAACATTCTGAAGCTGGAATTCTACAGAGCAAAATATTATCAAAGCTTTTGACCCGATCGCCCGCCTTTGCTATGTAAATTTTACTTTGATATTCTGTGTGAAGACTGACGGAATTGAGTGAAAAGGGCATAAATAGTTTTGGGTTTTGGTGGTAATTATTAGATTAAAACTGAACATTATACTGAGTGGTGAATCGCCTAACTGGTTATAAAAATCCCATGTAAATTTTGATACCTTCAAATGTTGGCTCCCCTATTAATTTTATAATAAAATTGTATTTGACTATTTTGAAGACAATAATAAGAGAGGTTAACATACTTAATTTCGTCAATATACCGGGTGTTGCTCCGTCGAGCGGGACATAGGAAATCCCATGTAAATTTTGAAGTGGTCCAATATTGGCTCCCCTAATTATTTTAGAAGAAAATATTATTAGGATTTTTTAAAGAGCATGAAAAGTTGTACCTAGTGTACAAATTTCATCTCCTCTCAGTCCGCCAGCTAAGAAATAAATGCTAAAATAAGTTACGAATCTCCTATCTTCTTACGCGCCTTGTATTATTAGAAGTTTATAATAAAATACTAGAAAAATTATTTAACCTCTTACTCTCAAGTTGTCAGATCAATGTCACATCATTTTTAAATAATGAACTACTTAAATCAAGAAAAAATCACTATTATAAAATGGTTTTACCAGGGAGATAGTTATCGAAGAGTAGCGGACATGTTTGCAGCCTATTTTCCCAATAGGCCAATACCAAGTAAATCGACAATAGAACGGACGATAAAAAATTTGAAACTACAGGCACAGTAATCGACAATTGCAAATGTGAAGAAAATCGACGTGATCTTTCGCCAAACGATTTTTTCTATGTGGACATTTAAAAACTAAGCTACCAATAAAAAATATGAAAATTTAGTCCAGCTAACGAATGCTATTTCCGCTAAATGTGCCAGAATATCGATGTACCAACTAGCCAACGTAAGAAATGAGTTTTATAATCGTTTGGGTTATATATGGCAGTTAATGGAGGAATATTTGAGCATTTGATTAAATCCTGATATTTTCGTCATAAATTGATTTCTAAATGTAGAAAAATTTGTTTTATTGTCTTGCGTAACTGTGAGTGTGTGTGTTGAAATTGAAGCTGTAAACTAAAATGAAATGCGAGGATTCTTTTGAAATTCCCGTATAAAATAATTCAGTTTTGGCAATGACATTATAAATTAATGATCTAAATTGTCACTGATAAATCGATATGGTGTTTTTATTATTGATTTCTAGAGTACAGGGTGCATAATGAGATACTACGTTGCAGAAGTATTAAGCAGTTTACTCTTTACTGGTTGGTTGAAAAATGCTCCAATTTTTATTTTGGGTGAAACTTACTGTACTCTTCAATAAATCCTAATAGCATTTTTTTCTAAAATAATTAGGGGAGCCAATATTTGACTACTTCAAAATTTACATGGGATTCCCTATGTCCCGCTCGACGGAGCAACACCCGGTAGAAGAAGTATAATGAATAATTTATATTTTTTGCTTTACAATATTTTCCCAATTGGAAAAGCATGTAAGACTTTTTTATTACCTTTTAATGGCTCTGGTTTGTTCATGGTTTTTAATAAAGTAGTTTCAGAAATATATTTTTATTTTCTAAAATTACATTATTACGATTTTGACAGTGTTGAGCGTGACTTGGAGGGTCTCTGTATCACAAGGACTTAGGGGGCTCAAAACAACAAAAAAAATTGAAGACAAGAAAAAATAAAAAAGGTCCCCACTTTCCAAAGAACAATGTTTTTTTTTATAATTTTAGCATTGAGTTGTCGTTCCAACCAAAAATTTTTAAAACTCAAAAAAGGCTTCACTTTATCAATTTACTCGACAATCCAGCACATATATATATTTTTTTACTTACACACGTTTGGGGGCCTCTATAGCCCGTGGGCCCCGTTTCATTGATACGATGGTAGCTACGCCCCTGAATTTTGAACCACCCTGTATATCATGGAGCAATTTTAATTATAACCTTTAGCATTTCAACCGAAGCAAAATGTTTTATGAAAAATAACTTTTTCCAAAATATATTAAAATTTAAAAATTTTCAGGTATAGATAAGTTTATCCGTGGACCAATAAAAGTTAAAACACTAGATGTGGTTAATACGTACTGAAAGCACAAAACACATTTTTTTTTAATTGCATACGGATGTCTTTGCCAAATACAAATACCTATGCAGGTGTATAACAAAAATAGCAAAAACAATGTCAAACAACACAAGTAGGTAGAAATTATACTAAGAATACCCGCATGTACCTAAACATTCTGGATAGGATAAAGCATCGGTCTCGCTTTGTTGTGCCTTTAGACAATCTTATTACCACACACTGTTAATAATGTCCCATGAACGATCTAAAGTGGCTGGACGTGTATACGTCTGGGGCTGTAGAAAACTGGACACTTATTTTTTTTTCTGGCTTTTTATCTAAATTTACCCAATTTCAATTTTCACGATCCAAAGTATCCTTCCAAAGTTGCAACACTCAGTAGATAAGCATAAGATAGCACCACTGAAGAAAAATATTGATTTCTAACAAGTGTCGACATCTATCAGTCTTGGCTGAAAGTTCTCTCACGTCTTCAAAGCTCGTAAAAGCTTCACAAAGAGACCTTTTAAAAGCTCAATTGCAGTTAAAATTAGAAGGTCTTTATAAATTTATAGTCTAATATAAATAGAATTTGCCGGGTACTAATAGAATATAAAACATTTTATCATTAAAATAATATAAACATTTCAATTTTTTTAACTGTTTAATTTAATTTTTATTATTAAATTCGTAGTAAGTATCCGGGCTTTAAGAAATTATAGTAATAGTCCAGGGAAACAAGTATGGCAAAAAGAATTTTTTAAGGAGTCTGGTAAACCCAAAAGTAATTTCAATGTCGAATAACTTTTAAAGAAGTGAACTTATTGATTAATGGTAAAAAGCCTTTATGTAGGGCATCGAATTTCCTGTAAAAATATGTATTCGATTTATCTAAATATTGATATTTGTAGTAGTAACAAAAATCCAAACTCAAGAAAAAATTTAGAAAAATAGTTTAATATTTCGTCTCCCCGTGGCCTAGTGGACAGGGTTTTGATCTTCGAAGCCAGAGGTCGGCGGTTATATTCCCAGCGGGGGAGACATATTTAGGTAGTAGTTATTTAAAAATAACGACCGTGGTGGCACTACCGCGTTGTCTAAAAGGTGCTGTGAAATGCAACGGCATGTTTCAGTGCTTGGACAACGTTGACGGAACAGGGGGAACGATGGGTTAAACATCTAATAACCCGACACCCACGGTACTCTGGTATTTAGGCATAGACCTTCGTGGGATGTCAAAAAGATAAAAAAAATAAATAAAACCCAAATACATGGAAACGGCTTATTTGACGAAAATTTACGAAAGAGCTTTTTGTAGAGATTTTAATCTAATCTAATCTAATCTAATCTAATATATTATATAAAATGCTAATGTACGTTCGTGTGTCCACGATTTTCGCTATCATCCGCAACTCCGATCGACTTCCCGTCGGGGTTACAAATACCCCTTGGTCTCCCATTGTGAGTAAGGGAGTTTGGTCGGGGTGGGTGGAAGTGGGTGGCAAAAATGTAAAATATGTGTAGTGGCGCCATCTGTTGTCGAGTAGTTGAACTTCATTCAGAACAACGGTTATTTGGGTCTCATATAAACTCCCGAGCGAAGCCGGGAATCATAGCTAGTTTTCTATAAAAATGTGTGTTAGTAAAATTTTTTGGATTAACAACTTTCAAGTTTGTATAAAAATATTGTTGTCAAAAAACTATCAGTCGCTAAGATAGACATCTTAATATTTATATTAGGGGCTTAAACTTTTACGATATATTTTTTTGTCCCCTTGAATAATATTTTCGATATATTTTTCAAAAAAAAGTCGATTTTTTGCCCAGTTTAATCTAAGATGCACAGTTATAAAGTGTTTATGGCTCTTGTTATGAAATTTTTATTATTGATATTATTTTAGGTTTATAAGCATTTATTTTATATTATCCGCGTGGTGCGTCCCCGAGCAACAGAAAAAATGTATGATCTGGAATTCAAATTAAGGAGCACATTGTTGCAATTCGGTAAAACAGCTGATAAAATTGGGTATCTCGATTCAATTTGGCAAAGAATATTTACATAAATTACCTGATTAGTGATTAAATTTTACGAAAAATATTATGGATCATTGTCTGAGAACCTAAATAACACAAAGCAGGATAATAGTCAGTGTTTCGAGAAACTTTATATATAGCGATAAAGCGTAAGTTCTTTGTTATTTAGACTTGAACTGGAGATAAACCAAAACTGATTTCGCACGTTTTGCTTTATTGCTGAGTTTTTAACGAAATCCATAATGGCAACCACTTAAACGCTTAAAACTAGTTGTAGACTAACTATTTTCTTATTTTTTATTACATTCATCCCATAAATCATAAAAATTCTTTAAAAAATAGAATATTAACTGCAACAACAGAAAGCATAACTTGATTATGAAAAAATGTAAAATGTTCTAAATTTGCAACGTTGCCAAGTCGCTTATTTTTAGTTTTTAATACCTTTTTAAAGAGACCAATCTGACAAACCCTCGTGACAAGTTTCAAAATATGTTAATAAGCAAGTCCTGAGTTATTTACTTTATTCAATGTAATTGCAAAATAACCAAATTCGGTTTTTCTGCATAATGCCACTTAATTATAAACATTTTTTTGTCGATTAAATAATACATAATTTTTTTCTCATGTCAGTCAACATTCATTTTATGTCTGACTGTTTGTTCTCATGTTTTTTTAAATCTTTGCACAATCCACAAAGGCAGAAAGCCTAAATACTAACGTACCGTGGGTGTCTTAAGCAAGGTAAGAGGAAGTTTGTTAACACGGGACTTAAAAACTTGAAGATTTGGGGGAGAAGGAAAGACCTCCGCTGGCAGTAGGTTCCACAGTCTAGAAACTCTAGGGATAAAAGAACGAACGAAATGGGAAGTTCGGGGCCTGTCCAGTTGGACCGTATAGCGATGCATACGTGCGGCACCACGAGTTTCTCTGTTGGGAGCTGTAAGAGGAGGGACTATACCGGATAATTCGTTGGAGCAAAAGCCGTAAAAGTATCTATAGAAGAGCGATAGATCTCCCACAGTTCGACGATGGGTCAGAGAAGGAAGTCTTTGAGTAAGTAAGGATCATTAATAAGACGAACAGCCCTTCTTTGAATGGCATCAAGAATGTCGAGGGTTGTAGGGGATGCCATTCCCCAGGCATGCACATACAAAGTGTATAAATTGGAAGGAGAAAAATACTTTTTGGCTCGGAAAAGAAATCCAAGCTTTTTGAAGCCGCGGTGGCTATAGATACAATGTGTTTATGCCAGTCAAGGTTATTCTCAAATGTCACGCCCACAAGGTTGAATGTGCCCCCGCTCTGCAAAACCTGGCCATTCATAAGCAAAGGGTGAGTGTTGTGATGATTTTTTTTTGCGACAAGGAACTTGATTGTGTTTTAGATGCATTAAATTGAACGAAGAATTGAAATTGTTATGTCTGTTTAGTTTTACCCGAACTAAAAATTTGGTAATTTATTTTGCAATTCCATTTAATTGAATAATTCAAGATTTGCTCATTAAAATCTTTTGAATTTTGGAACGAAGGTTTGTCAGATTGGTCTCTTTAAAAAGGCATCTTACATTTTTTTCTGTAAAAGATACCTACAGGAAATAATTAACCCATATAAAATTTCATTGTATTTCCTATGTGTCGCAGCGACGCACCATCCGGTAGAACATAAAATAAATGCTTTTAAACCTAAAATAATATCTATAATAAAAATTTTACAACAAGAACCATAAACACTTCATAACGGTGCATCGTGCCGTCCAAATGCACCTATTTTTCACTCATTTTTATCAACCCAAATCTCGCGCATTTTTCCTTTATAAATATCTCGGTTATCCCAAGATTAATAGCCACTTTCTTGCCCATCAACCGATTCAAAACACCCATTTATCAACCCATTATTTATACAAGATGTTTCTCGGCTCTGACCGAGGTGAGCAGCCGCAAAATCGTGTTCTCGATTCCGACCTGCGGGCGGTCGGACCGTGTTGACCTCCGACCCTGATTACTCTTTGTCCAGGTATTGCAAGAAATGCATTCGTTTAACACTATGGCCGGGCCTGGGGTGATTTCGAGATTAGATAGTCGAGATTCTCACAGATTAGCGAATCGTTTTGTCTCGTAATTTTGTCACTTTCTTCCGTTACCATGTCTTTTGATTCGTGATTCTCGATTGGATTATCTTAATTTACAAAATATATGAAAAGCCAGGGGTTTTTATAATAAACGTGATATAAGTAAACAGTTATATTAAGTCTAAGGAAAAGTATCATTCCAAAGCAAAATAAACTCTAAAAACGACCACAAAATCACTCAATATACAGGATGATTCAAAAATCGATCACGAAACTTAAGGGAGTGATTCTAGTTGACAAAATAAGGGTAGAGCTTTATATACATTTTTTCAAAATGTCATTCGTTTTCGAGTTACAAGCCGTCAAAGTTTAATTTTTATTTTGGTTGTTTCACCATATTGCATTTATTTTTTAACCAATCCAGTTGATATTTGGCACACAAATCAAGCTTTGTAGATTCTACATTTTAAGACAAAAGTTCTTTTTTAAATACCGCCAGAGGACACTTTACCTAAAACTTAAAATTTATTTACATTATAACTTTTTTATTTTTACAGATATCGCAAAGCTGGGGGCGCCATTTTATAGACAATTAAAAACTTAAAAATAAGGTACTCTTTATTAAAGTCAATAAACCTCACCGTTTAGGCACCAATAGACATCAAAGTTTTCATCAATTTCAATCAAATTACCTCATACATACAGGGTGTCCAGTAACTCAACCGACAAACTTTACGGGGCGATTCTACAACAACAAATAAGAAAAAAACTTCATATAAACATAGTTCCTAAACGTCTTAGTTTTTGAACTACAGTGTGTTAAATATTAAAAAAAAACAAGTTTTAGGTAAAGTGTCCTCTGGAGGTACTTAAAAAGTACTTTTCTTTTAAAATTTTAAAATCTGCAAAGCTCGATTTGTGTGCCAAATATCAACTGGATTGGTTAAAAAATAAATGGAATATGGCGAAAAACCCAAAATAAAAATTGAACTTTGACGGCTTGTAACTCAAAAACGAATGACATTTTGAAAAAAATATATATGAAACTCTACCCCTATTTTGTCAAGTAGAATCACCCCTTAAGTTTCGTGATCGATTGTTGAATCACCCTGTATGTTGACATGCTCCAGTGAAAGAACACCTAAATAAAATGGGATTATACAACGGAGATCTGGACTGCAGATTATGTGGAGCAGAGACCGAAACAGTATCCCACATACTGTCAGAGTGTGAGGCACTGGATCACAAAAGACAGGCAATCTTCGGGGATATTAGAGTGCCCCCGGAAACATATGGTACGCACCCAGCAGACCTATACCGCCTTCTTCAAGGAACTAGGGTACTGGAATGGGTACAATAAAACGGGAGTTTGGTACAATAAGCCTTCAGGCTGCAGTGCCACCGGACATGCAGACGGCTCCCTGCGAAAAAAAAACCCTGTATGTTTTAAAGAGCGCAGAAACTCTAAAGGTATCTATACTCTGGAATAAATACAGTAAGTTATGGTCAAGCGTAAATAATAAAGAAAATGTAGAAATCAAGTTTCCTAAACTGGTAGCTTTTCTGAAGAAACAAGCCTCTGGATTTAATTTAAAGAAAGTCTGCACGTTTACGACAGAAGATGTTAACAAGTTTTCTAAAAAAAATATAGTTTAAACTAGGTTTCCTCCTTTTCGTATAAATATGGGTATGACGGGGAATTAAATATAAAATAACAACAATAATTTCATGTAATTTTCAGAAAAAAAATTGGACATTAATTTTTTTAATTGACGAAATATGTGCTACTTAATGAAAAATGATCCAAAATTGTAAAAGAAAAAAGGTTTTAAATAATATTAAAAACAAGAGTTTTAAATTAAAAACTCTATTCTTACCACCTTAGCTCAGGTTTGGAAACGAAGAATAACTTACCTGAAAAAAAAATAAATGGTATTATTAATAGTTATTTACATTACAGGGAAGGAAAGTGCCACTTTTCTACCCGGAATTTAATGCCCGACGTACGAAGTAAAGGGCAGCAATCATCCAAGAGAGAAAAAGGCACTTTAGTTCAGATCGAACGTAGTTTATTTTTTATTCTAAATTTTGTAACATTTTAAAGAAATACAAAGTTATTTGGCTGCAGTATTGGAAAATAGCTATTTATGTATGAAGGGCGTTACTAGGACTATAATGCCCTGAAGGTCGAATGATTTCGACCTGATGGGCATTATAGTCCAGTAAAGCCCGTGGTGCATACAATGCTTTATGTTTTACCCAAAAAGAGTTTTTCAATGACTAATTACATTATTTATTCGCAATATAAAAAATAAGTTGCACCTGTACCTGTATACGTAAGTAGATAATGACTGGTGTTAAGTCTGACGTTGATGTTTCTATCAGTTAGTCAGTTGGCATTTTTATTTAACGATTTGCTCAAAATGGAAGAAATTCCACAAAATATAAGAGAAAAGGCCATAAAAGCGACCGAAAATCGTTTGCCAGTTAAATCAAGGCAACAGTGTGATCGGGAGTATGGCATATTTGGTATTTGGAAAGATGCGAACGCAATTCTTCAAATAACCGAAACCGTTTTAATGACATTTTCAGGAACTGTTAAGCTATTGATTTTATTTTAATACATGTTTCACCAAACATCCAAAACTAGACCGTTTTCAACGTGACCCATTCTTTCAATAAATTAATTATTCACAAAACAATCTGTTCCCACTCTGAAAACAGCGACACTCCAATCTCAAAAACGCTTAATTAAGTAAATGTGCCTTGCATAAAACCTAATTTAAATGTATAGAATTGCCGTTGTATCTCTTGTACATCTCCCTGTTTTATAACAACACCCCTTTCGTTACTCACTAACCACCAGTAAAATATTTGTCTCCTGGGTTGATAGTTAATATACAAGATTTATAGAACAGGAGCTAAAGGGTTTACCGTAAAGTAACTTTTTTTTATAAAACACACAAAACAAAAATAACATGTAATAAAGCCAAAAGTGAAGTGTTTATTAGTAGAATATTTTATGAAATTTAAGATTAAAAAACATCGTTTAAATATCCGCGTCCTAGACCAACAAAATGCTCATTCGATCGACCAAATTTTCCGTCATTCTAGCGATTTTTTTGCTAAATCGTACAAATTTCGCTTTTGATATTATTTTTTAGGTTAACAGTCATCTCTGGATTTTTTTAAAGATACTTGCTGCGCACTAAGCCTAAGGGGGCATTGTACGCAGACCCCATTTATAGGGGGATATCCTTTAGAGTATCGGTACTTTGTCCAGGTCGATGCTTAACTTAAGCATTTACCCAGTCCCGCAAGGTTTAGTGATTCGGATTCAATTTTGTAGGGTACTAATATGTCCTCTCGTGGACCCTCTAAACCCCTACATTTCATAATCACGTGAGAAGGGGTTTCATTCCCATTGCCGCACCACCTACAGATGTTATCCGCTACCATACCCAATCTGGCTAGGAGCTTTTAGTAGACCAGTGTCCAGATACCATGGCTGTAAAAGTCGTCAGCTAAGTCCTACTCATGCCCTGTAGTCTGGATGCAAGGTCATGAGAGGGACCTTTAAGAATTACCCAGGAATCCATTATCTTTTTTCTGATGACCATAGTTTCTCAAACTTTTTTGGTCCAATCCTTGGCCCTTCGCTTGAGAACTCCACCGGACCGCTACCGCCAGTCTATCCGCTGCCTCGTTTCCTTTGACACCGGTGTGTCCTGGTACCCATACCAAATTGAATAGTCAGTTAGTCACACTTCCCAAGAAAAATATGCCGTAATATAAGCTCTCATGCAGCTTTATGCATGAAATGGACATGAACCGGTAAAAACAAAAGTCACTAAAATCAGCTGATTGACATTTTCCCCCAGTGGTCAACTGGCTTGACAGAAATTTTCAACACAACAGGGTCATATCCACTTTCCGAGGGGGGCCATATCATCATTAAAAGCCCATATTTGCAATTAGGTGTTTTTAGGTAAAAAAATATAGTCGGTTACAAAGGATGTGGCATAAAGATGGGGCCATGGCCCCCATGGCCCTCCCTTATGGCCGCCCCTGCAACACAATTGCATGGCCAAGCACTAAGTTTTTACAGTCTATGCAAATATAGCGCCAGAAAGAAAAAGTACATACATTTTTTAAATATTTAAACTTTAAAACTATCTGCAGTACCTACTGCCCTGAATTCTTAGACAGCCAACTTAAATCTGAAAAAGAAGGACTCTTTGTTTGACCTCCGGACAGTGCGGACGTGCGTAGAGGACTACAAAGTTTTTCCCGGAGTGGCGGCTAGAGGTGTCGTACGAACGTTTTTTGCCCTCGGTGATCAAGGAAAGATTCTAGCTAAATTGACGGCATCTTTCTTCTGGATCTGACCCATATAACATTTTTTGCCGGCGTTGTACATTTAATTTACTGGCATTGCCAACACTCTTTAATGGCAAGGCATTGGCAAAAAGGTATCAAAAGACGCGAAAGTGGGCAATTGGCCGTTATTAGGCCACGTGTTGCAGATAAAGTGATGGTGATGGCATCCGTCATTAATAAGTTATTGGCAAAAAATGCGTTTAAGATGATGGCATCCATCATTAATAAGTTATTGGCAAAAAGATAACAAAAAGACGAAAGTGGGCAAATGCAGATACTCCCAAGCAGCAAGCTGACGTCTTATTGACGAAAATTGTCGCATATACTTTTTTTAAAAGCTAAAACGATGCGATATTTTATTTGAAAATTAAAATAGGAAAAAACTCCTTACTGCATGCAATTTCCTTGCAATGCAAAGTACCATCTCTCGGAACACTGTCCAACTTGGAGATGCAGATTTTTCACTAGCCGAAGATATTTCTTTCAAAGCTAAGTGAGATCAGCTACCGCAACCGCTCTCAAATTATTTTTGTCTAAAAGGTACGGTTTAGACGATAAAAGCGAAGATTTTGCAGAAACGTAGTAGTTTAAATTTAATGCACACAAAAATGTCTTGATTTAAATCAATTTGCTTTGACTCACGACCGGATTAGTTAAATAACATGACACAAAGGCAATGTGAGGAATAGAGACAGTCTAACGTGAATACGGACATGCAAACATATTGGATTGGATGACTCACGTACATCCTTCGTTGTTTCTTTAATGGCCCGACCTTTAGTTGTAGTTTATACTGCTTGAGCAAGCAATTTTGGTATATCGGCGAGTAAAAGAATAACAAAACGAGCAGTAATAATCACGCATGTTTACATGCCGGGATTTAGTTAGATTGTCTTTTATCTCACATTGCCTATGTGTTATGTTATTTAGCTCAACCTGTAGTTAACAAAATTCTTAAAAGAACATATGTTTTATACACAAGCATAAATAGTTATTTTTGTACCGAGGGCGTAAAATAGCACTTTTACGCCCGCGGCTGAAAGTTGTTGCCTCCGCGAGGGCAACAATCAGCTGTGGGCGTAAAAGTGCTTGACGCCAGAGGTGCAAACAATATTTTTGTATGACAAAATTAATAACAAGCATTCTCTGTAGTAAGGAGAAAATTTCTTAGCTTTTAATGTTTAAAATTGTAATTTGTATACTTTTAACATATGTTAAATTAAATAAATTGTTGTTTTACCAAAAAAAAGAGGCATAATTTATAGCTATTTATGTATCAAGGGCGTTACTAGTCGAAATCTAGTAACGACCTTCAGGGTATTATAGTCCAGTAAAGCCCGTGGTGCATACAATGCTTTATGTTTTACCCAAAAAGAGTTTTTCAATGACTAATTACATTATTTATTCGCAATATAAAAATAAGTTGCACCTGTACCTGTATACGTAAGTAGATAATGACTGGTGTTAAGTTTGACTTTGATGTTTCTATCAGTTAGTCAGTTGGCATTTTTATTTAACGATTTGCTCAAAATGGAAGAAATTCCACAAAATATAAGAGAAAGGGCCATAAAAGCGACCGAAAATCTTTTGCCAGTTGAATCAAGGCAACAGTATGATCGAGAGTATGGCATATTTGGTATTTGGAAAGACGCGAACGCAATTCTTCAAATAACCGAAACCGTTTTAATGGCATATTTTCAGGAACTGGTAAGTTATTGATTTTATTTTAATACATATGTTTTTGTATAAACTTGATCTTTATTGTGAGAGAAATAAAATTGGATAAGCAATAAAATTTCCATATTAGCGCATTAGGGCATTATCATAATGCCCGCTTATAATGCCCTAGGTGTGATAGCAGGTATTATTGCTACCATAACATATTCCGTTTCCAAGGTATTACAGATCAATAATAGATGGGTAAAACATAAACAACTTAATACCTTACTGACTGAAAAATTAAATTTTAATAGTAGAACTTCAAGCAAGCTTCCGCTCTATAAAATATTTGTCAGTCGGGTTGATACCTAATATTGAATTTACGATTCTAAGCCCTAAATAAAGCTCTTAACTGCGTAACCCACTTCCATTCTTATGTAAATGTCTAAAACATCCCTATTTAACATTTCAGTTCATTTCGAAGGGTTGGATCTCTTCTCATTGTACGGAGGTGTATACACTTAATCGTTTTATTATAACTTTCTTCAAAGTAATAATATTCTATAAATATACTTTTTATAATGTTACTAAGAAAATGCCGTATCAATAATTTGTGCATAATATCACGTAAGGTTTTTGGTCAACAGAGAATCTACGTAAAAAATAATGCATACACAAGGTGATTCAAAAATCGATCACGAAACTTAAGGGGGTGATTCTACTTGACAAAATAAGGGTAGAGCTTCATAAAATTTTTTCAAAATGTCAACTTAGCTTCAATAATAAATAAACGTTGAAAATTGGAATCATTTCTTCAAAGCGTCAAAATTTGAAAACCACATAACCTTACAATTTTCCTCAACTTAAAGCTTGGTTTATTCAGAAGAACTTAAATTTAGTATTAGTATTAGCTTTACCTTTAGCCTGAAATTTGTTCATGAGTTTATATAGGTTATAATTTAATTTTAACCTAAAAAATATTCTTCAAAAATTTAAACCTTTTGGAAATTCGTTTCTGTGTTCGACACTGTTCTTTAAATTTAGCTTCAAAAATGCATAAATGTTAAAAATTAAATGTTTTTCTTTAAAGCGTTAAGATTGAAAAACCACATAACCACGTAATTTTCTTTCGTTATTCTAGAGAAAATTTTAAATTTACAGGAATTCTAGGTCATTTCTTAATACCAATGATAATGTTAAGCTTTTGCGCACCCTGCACAAAAACTTAAAATTTTGTCTTCGTGAGTCGTATTTCTTTTACAAGCTATTTTTTTTATCAAAAATGACTTTTTGCCAAAATAATACTTTTTTCTGTGCATTTGTGCTCCTGTAAACCCTATATCCGTGAATTCTGTAGTAAAATTTATAGGCTTCCTCTTAGCCTATCCTATTGCACTTGCTTTAAGAAAAAATAAATTTGGCGTTACCCATGATGCATTCACTTGGACTCCTATACCATGAAGCACAATATATCGTAGCAAATAGAAAAAGAAATCATAAATAATTAAGTAATATGTAGAAATAAAACAAAAATCAAGTACATTAGGCCTCGGACTAAACAACTTCGCCGAACATTTTCATTAGTTTTCTCAGTGTATAGATTGTTTGTTCACAATTTGTAGTTACTTTTCTCGAAAATAAGGTGTCTTTACATCAACAGTGCCAAACTCGAGGTTATGAAAATCAGACCCCAAAACTTCAAAGGAGCCGACATTAATGTCGCTTCTCGTTATTATTTTTCTCGGATCCAAGTCTGTACGTGGCTTAAGACCACAGGGATTTACCCACATTGCTACCTACAATGTGTGACAATGTCCAAAAGCCAGATTTTCCTAGCGTAGTTTGACTTTGACGTAGATTAAAATACTTGTAATAGATTTTAAAACACCTTGTATAGATGTTTACCAAACAGGACTTATTTTATGTTAAAAAAATCCCATTTTTAATCTAAGGACCACATTTTCCGTCCCATTTTACTATTCCGTATTTTTATTATCGGAAATGTTTTATTCATGCGCCTGGAAATAGCCATTATTAATCACACACGTTCAAAGTCCGTGAAAAAGTGCCATATCCAGAGTTATTTAATTATCAGGAGAGCCAATGAAGCCGGCCATTATTTAAAGTAGACACCGAGAAAGAAATTTTGACAAATCGCCCTTCGAGTGGCGAATGGTCGCGTGCAGTTTTGGATAAGTTACTACGTGGTGTTGCCAGGTTTTGGTAAATAAGCCAGCGATGTTTTGGGTAGTTGAATTTTTAATATTAGATATAACCAAAATATTTGAGTTGGTTTAAGAAAGTAATCTTTTATTATAGTCCAAGATCCGAAAAGATAGCGACCTGCACCCATTTGTCTACTGGATAAAAAAACTATTACATTAAATGTAGTATTTAAGCAAAGGTATTGCTAAAGGGACGCTTAAAAAAAATAAGGTCAAGGCCAAAGTTAATTTTTAAAAAACCGTTAAAGTTTTTGACATATTTTGTATAATGGCAACCCCTTATTTTTTAAATACATATGTACATACTAATGCTAGTTATAGTTAGGGATTTTTGGACCATTTTTACCATTCATTACTTACAAGCTAATTTTTTCGTGAGTAGCTTCATTTTTACGAGACGACCAACTTTCTTCCTTGCAACAAGTTTCGTTGGTTGAATAAATAATAAAAACCAGGACGTACCTCACAATTTGTAAGACAATGTAGGTGTTAAATCATATTTATATAATTTAACAACATCAACAGAAAACAAATTAGCTAATTAGTTTTTACGATATCGTTAACAATTTAATAAAAGTTTTAAATTCTTGGGCATAGAGGCTCCTAAATGACAAAAGAAAAGAAAACAAATACATAACCTGGTAGAAACGACTATGTTTAGCGACTAGAAAACATAGCCAAGTTGTCAGCAATGTACAGCGGTTGTGATGATTCCCAACAAGGATGAAACACGTGTCACCGTCTTCATTGCGACCCGGGGTTATCCATTTATTTGGAGACTCCGTAATTTTAAAGTAATCAGCCAAGTAGTCGTTTCTACCAGGTTATGTATTTGTTTTCTTTTCTTTTTGTCATTTAGGAGCCTCTATGCCTAAGAATTTAAAACTTTTATTAAATTGTTTATTCTAAGGCTCAAGAACATTACTTTCTTATTATTATATGCAGTTGGGTGAAATATACTGCCTTTATGATTTTATCATACCGTTCAGCTTTTGCTGTACGCCACCTATCTGGAGTTGTGCAAAACTGCTCATCCGAAATTCACAAACCCGTGAACTGATAAGTGTGCCAGTTTCCATTATGGTTTGTTGGTATTACAACACATGCTACTTACGCCATATACACCTAGATGGCACCCCTTTTTACCGTTTTAACCTAACGGTGCTCTGGCTGGTTGTTTTGAAATTGCTTGGCGAGATGGCTCTGGCCGCTGAACCTACTCCCTTAGTTCCGACAGGGATTATGTTTAGCGACTAGAAAACATAGCCAAGTTGTCAGCAATGTACAGCGGTTGTGATGATTCCCAACAAGGATGAAACACGTGTCACCGTCTTCATTGCGACCTGGGGTTATCCATTTATTTGGAGACTCCGTAATTTTAAAGTAACCATCCAAGTAGTCGTTTCTACCAGGTTATGTATTTGTTTTCTTTTCTTTTTGTCATTTAGGAGCCTCTATGCCCAAGAATTTAAAACTTTTATTAAATTGTTTATTCTAAGGCTCAAGAACATTACTTTCTTATCGTTAACAATACCTGTTGGTGGTAAAGGACTCTTTGATGAAACCTTACATTTTATAGGAATTTTTTTGGTTTATATAAATAATTATATGAAAATACATAGAAAAAGCCCTGTTTGTAATACATTTTTGATATCTGTCAAATCAACACACTTAATTCCTGCTACCCCTGTAAGCAACCACCAACGAAAATTGTTGTAAGGAAAAAGTGGGGCGTCTCCTCAAAATGGAGATACGAAAAATTAGCTTGTTAGTAATGACTTGGGAATATGGTCTAGGGATCCCTAACTATTATTAAACTATATTTTTTCTACGACTGCTATGAAAAGTGTCTAAAAACGTTCAACGTCTCAAGCCCGGTTATATAGACACAGCTTATTTGACAAGGATTTACAAAAAAAACTCTTTTTAAAGGGAATTTAATTTGCCATGGGAATGTGTGTACAATGATAAAATTTTTCAGATTAACAACTTGCGAGTTTTGCATTAAAAAAAACATAACGATATTTTTTTGTCACTTAAACAATATTTTTGATGTAAATAAAAAAAATAGTTGATATTTTTGGCCCATTCTAATTTTTCATTTATGTGTCACTTCCCTAACTCATATTTTTTAATAGTCACAAGAAAGGGAGGCAATAAATCTAGAGGGGGAAACACTATTGCCAACATCCCTCAAATCCGAGTTTCCAAACTACAATATTTACTGAGCAATTTTTTACCCGTTCTCCCTGTCTGCACCCCATGTGTCAAAGTCGGTGTTAATAAGTCAACATCCGATAGAATTGTGAGAGCCAGCAGTGCCTTTGCGACCTCGAGTCCACATCAATTAGAAACGAATAGATTTTACAGGGTAAGTGCAAAAAGTATATTGGATATTCGTAAGTGAATTAATAAAAAAAAATTACGATTTTAATAACTGATATTTTGATTTACAACAATGCAATTATTAAATAAACAATAATGGATAAACATATTGTTTTAACTTTTACGTATAAAGTAATAAAAGTAGGTAGGTACATGGTCAAAAAGGTATCTACAATTAAGAGGTTTCCGGAAAACCAATAGGGTCGTGCATTTGCAATTTTTTACATTACGCATTACAACATAAATAATGGGCAGGAGGGAGCAAAATTTAAAAGAAAATATAATAATTTTAAATATATATATATATAAATATATATATATATATATATATATATATATATATATATATATATATATATATATATATATATATATATATATATATATATATATATATATTATATTTAATTCTTACTGTCTTACTCCACGTTTTTAAAAAACCTTTAATGCATAAGGTAAAAAATTGACATTTCCATTAAATTTCTTTACTTTAAATTTTGACATAAAATGTAATTCTCTACCACATTTACTTATCAAATTTTGTCCTATTTTTATAAATAAAGGTACTTTACTCTTGGTCATTTTTCATATTTTTAGTTATAACTCGCCCTGTATAATACCAATCGGAGTAAAATTTTGTATCTATTAGTTTTAGACCATGCAACCAGTTTTTCCAAAAAATGTTTAAAAATTTTAAAAATGTTGGTCCATTTGTCCTCTTGTAACACCTAGCCTGGGACACACTGTATGTACATATATTTGAGTAAATAAACAAAAGTTTTTTTTCTAGAAAACGTAGTTTGACTTGTGGAATTTTGGTGGAACTACCCAATTTTTAAACACCCATAATACTAAGGGAACACTTGAACAGTTTACATTTGTCAAGTAAAATGATATTTGACAGATGTCAGTTGAAGTTTGCCATATGACATTTAACGGTTGACAGATCACATTTGAGGTTTGACAGATGACATTTTCCCATGGTACTTTCCACGCCCTAAATACAGGATTGCTCAAGATTTGTTGTGATGTCAGAGATTTGTGATTTGATTGCTTAATACGTCCTCTTTTCCTACTTATGGTATAGAGAACGCAACCATCTTATCGGCACAATTTCGGGAAATATTCACATTAGGTTTTTTTCCAAAAACCCTTAATTTCTAATTAAAAAGTATACAATTTGAACTGTATAAGCAAAAATACAAATATCAAAATTCAAGTTCAAATTTGGACTGCTTTAGTAAAGTTAAAAGAAATAAAAATAAAAGTTTATTTTTCGAAGATCCCTCGTAATATGAATTCGTAAACAAGAGAGCATCAGCTGATACCAAGTATTAGTAAGTAATAGTCGAGATTAGAGTCGTTTTCACGTCGGATTTTGACGGTAATTCCGCAAAGACGGTTTTAATTAATAATGTGGATAAATAGTTGTGGAAGATATGAAACCACGCGTAATATGTCCTTGATAGACAGGAAGGGTACGTATGTAGTATGTAGATATGTAGCAGATCTGGTATGATCTCAAGAAACTAATTATATTTGAGAAAAATATTTATTTAGCTATCAAAAACATTTTAAAAAGATTTTTTGTTCAGTCAGGCGTTAATCTACATTTTTTTTCCAATACATCTTTTTACCTCCAACATGCATTATTCCTGTAGGTACAGACTTTGCTAGACAATGTACGTTAAGACGTTTAAGAGACAAAGTAGTAGTCCCTATGCTAGTAATAAAATGGTCTTTATGATAGAAACACTTTTGAAACCTTTTTAGAAGGGTTGCTTTTGGCAAGTGTACTACAAATATTCATACCGCCATATATGGAAGCGGCGCTTTAACCCAGCCTGTCAATGTCAAATGTTTCTCTCTCTCTCTATTTTTTCTTGGTTTTGGTCCCTTCAGGTCCAATCCACCACTCTCCCCTTCCGGACTATGCTTTCCAGGACTTCGTCGGCGGAAAATCTGGATAATCGAGCTCGTAACTCCCAGAAATTCCAAAAGAAAACGAACAATTCAACAATCGATGCAATGCATAAATTGTCGGCTGTCAAACCAAGATCTGCTACTGGTGTTACGTATAACCTTCACTTTTACTACTGACAGTTCCCATGGTACGCCCATCTATTTCCCGCCATTTGAGAAATACCTCGTGTTCACCACCAAACAGGATACAATCAGCTTATAGGAATCTTCGCTCACAGCGCTTAGATCCAGAAGAAAGATGCCGTCAATTTAGCTAGAATCTTTCCTTGATCTCCTAAGGTAAAAAACGTTCGTACGACACCTCTAGCCGCCACTCCGGGAAGAACGGAGGTGACGGTTAAATAACCTATAGGTTATTTAGCCTATGTAGAACCATCATAGCACTGATAAGGGGGTTTTTGGGGCGCTGATCACGAATCTGAAAGATTTTTCTTTTCAGAAACGTTTCGTTCCCGAGATATCCATCATCAAAGTGGAAAATCAAACTAATCTTATTTTTACTATATTCGCCCTTCTTCGTGATCAGCGCCCCACAAATCCCCCATATGCCAAATTTCATCAAAATCGGAGTTGCTCCCACTTTCTAGACAATTAAAGCCGATTCCCACCTAGGGGTTTTAACCCAGGGTTTTCACTCCGGGGTAGTCGTCTACGCACGTCCGCACTGTCCGGAGGTCAAACAAAGAGTCAATGTCAAATGTTTTAGATGTCAGACTAAGTAAACGCGTCACTTTTGTCGGACAAGTTAACCACACGGACAATGGACCAACGCTATGTTGTGTATGAAGTGTTGTGAGACCTTTACACGTAGAGAATGCAAGAAAGTCGGCTAACTCAAAGGCTTTGTACAATGTTTTATCACTCTTTCCGGCGAAACCGGATTAGTGTGAAACGAGGGTTACAGTCAAGAAACCCGCCTAACCAGATGCCCGAAACATGTGTGTAACCCTACCATTTTTGGCAAAATGTTTAAAAATTGCATGTAAAACATTGTGGTAAACTGGTCCGATACCCCAAACATTTGACATTGAAAGGCTGGGTTAAAGCGCCATGTATGGCGGTATGAATAGGTAGACTCTTCAAAGGAGCCTTAAAAAAGTTTTAAAAGTGTTCTTATCATGACGTCCATTTCATTACTGTCCCAGACACTACATTGTAGGTGGATCTCATATAGTTAATAAATAAAAATGATCATCAAATCTTAATTTTTTTTGTCAAAATATCCCTAGATACAGTATTATTACAATATTTGAAACATATTAAAGATATCAAAATAAATTACCAATTAATATATTTTTTTGTAAAACGATCGGGCGTAAAATTGAACTTTACACCCTAGGGCAAAAGTAAAACGCCCGCATTTATAAATTTATAAACAATAATAAAATTAAATAATGTCCCATTTTTTTTGGAAAACAACAATCTATTTAATTAAACATATTGTAACGGACATTAAAAATAAGTGTTTTTAGTTTATAGAATTGTATATAAAGCTAGGATCTTTTAATTTAGTCTGATAATTTATTTAAATAATTTACCTTAGATTTTCCAAGTTCTTTCATCAGTTTCGAAGGTTTCGAACGTGCCTCGAATTATCCATTGAGAACTTTTATGCCATCCTGTACTATTGAATATTCCTGATATTTCCCAAAATTCTAGATCAATCTTTACTCTTCCACCACACTATAAAAGGGCGACGGAAACCTCTGATTGAGTTAGTATAGATTCGACTTTTGTGCTGCAAACTTCGAGACATTGACAAGTGAAGATTTTGCCGTTGTTGTAACCATAGTTACGTTCCATTGTTAATAAAGGTATAAAACGAAGGCCGTGTTTTTATACGAGGTGATACGGAACAATATGTTAAAAGTATACTGATTACAATTTGAAATATTAAAAGCTGGAAGAATTTTCCTCCTATATACCGCGAAACTCCGGGCGAACAACAATCAGCAGCCGCGGGCGTAAAAGTTGCTGTTTTACGCTCCTTGGTTCAAAGCTAACTATGTTAGTCTTGACTTAGGGGAGCAAGTGGTAAAATTTTAGAAAGTAAAGAAAGCAATTCTTCAAAAGTTACCGAAGCTTACCTATTTGTCATTTTGTGAATAACATAGTTAAATAATTTTTCTATTTTAAAAATTAAATTTTAGATTTTGGACAATCCACGAAGGCTAAAAGCTTAAATACCCACTAACGTTACCGTGGGTGTCTTAAGCGAGGTAGGAGGGAGTTTGTTGACACGGGACTTAAATACTTGAAGATTTGTGGGGGAAGGAAAGACTCCCGCGGGCAGCAGGTTCCACAGTCTAGAAACTCTAGGGACAAAAGAACGAACGAAATGGGAAGTTCGGGGCCAGTTGGACTATAAAGGGATGCATACGCGCGATACCACGAGTTTCTCCGTTGGATCCGTGAGTGGAGGAATTATACTGGACAATTCTTCCAAGCAAAAGCCATGGAAGTACCTATAAAAAAGCGATAAATCTCCCACAGCCCGACGATGGGCAAGAGAGAAAGCCTTTCTGTAAGTGAAGGATCATTAATGAGATGAATGGCTCTTCTTTAAATGGAATCAAGAATGCTTAGGGTTGTGGGGGACGCCATGCCCCAGATATGAGAACAATATTCCAAGGGAGGTCGGATTTGGGACACATATAATGATTGTTAATGATTCAGTAGTAAAGAAGAATTTCGAAATTCCATTGCCTTTATTAATTTATGAACACAACGTTTCGGGTAGTAATTGAGAACGGACAGAGATAGTACTGCCCGAAACGTTGTCTAAATAAATTAATAAAGACAATGGAAGTCCGAAATTCTTCTTTACTATATAAAATGATGTTTAGTCAGAGACAACAATGAGACGAGCAACTAAATGTAAATAAATTATCCGAGAGAGAGAAAGCTGCTGGGCCTTCCTTGTCTGTCTTCAAGGAAGGCAAACGCAGATGGCGCGTGAGTCGACTCTATCGTTTGCCCGCCAAATTCAAATTATATAGCTGTGCTATTTTTTCCCTTAATGTTAGGTACTTGTTTTTGTTTCCTATTAATATAAAATATTGGGGTTTAGTTCAATAATTACACACACCTTATTAAAAATGTCATTTATTTGGTTTTTATAAAGATTTTTTCTTACAGATAACCATGTCAATATTGCTTTAAATTATCTGTTGAAAAGCACAAATTTAATATATACAGTGTGATCACTAATAAAAGTCAATATTCAAAGTCCAATTAGAGGTAAAAAACCACGAAACACACAATAAATCACAGAAAATGTAAACAAACTGTCCAAACAAATCGGCCATTGAAAAATATCAAACACAAATATCGAATAACATTTCGGCGTGACTGCCTGCGGCAACGTTGTCAAGTTAAAAATATTCGATTCATGGTATATTTTCTTCTCTTAATTAGATGTGAGCCAAAAAGGACATTAAAGTTTACATTCAGAAATTGTAAACAACTTGGCAACCAGGGCAAAGCGATGATTACTCCATCTACGATACCCTGCCATGATGAAAGACAAAGACATATTTATTGGAACTTGCGTTAAAGCAGAAAGAGATAAATACAATGGACAAATTTTTAGGACCAGTTACTCGTCTCATTCTTGTCTCTGGTTTTAGTATTTTTTAGTAAATTGTAATTAAATCAAATCACTTTATTAAAATTCCACAGGCACATACTCTTCTTTACGACTGCATCAAAAGAATTTTTTTTTATCTTAATGTCCTATCGGTAAATCAAACTGCATATCAAGCGTCCAGTTCTTTTGACAAACGGTATTTAAGATTGCTGTCAGATTTGAAAAATGTTTACGACGCACTTGTTATTTATTTTCTAACATTAGATGAGTATTTATGAGAACTCAATAACAACACAAAAGATATAAATAATGTTAGGTACTTAAATAAATATAATAAAAATATCCGTTTTTTCGGGTAATAAAACTAATTTTAAATACAGGGATTCAAAAATCGATCACGAAACTTAAGGGGGTGATTCTACTTGACAAAATAGAGGTAGAGCTTCATGTAATTTTTTTCAAATTGTCATTCGTTTTCGAGTTACAAGCCGTCAAAGTTCAATTTTTATTTTGTTTTTTTCGCCATATTGCATTTATTTTTAACCAATCCAGTTGATATTTGGCACACAAATCGAGCTTTGCAGATTCTAAAATTTTAAAACAAAAGTACTTTTTTAAATACCGCCAGAGGGCACTTTACCTAAAACTTAAAATTTATTTACATCATAACTTTTTTATTTTGACAGATATTGCAAAGCTAGGGCGCCATTTTATAGGCAATCAAAAACTTTAAAAATAAGGTACTCTTTATTAAAGTCGATAAACCTCACCGTTTAGGCACCAATAGACATCAAAGTTTTCATCAATTTCAATCAAATTACCTACATACATACAGGGTGTCCAGTAAGTCAACCGACAAACTTAACCAAACGATTCTACAAAGAAAAAAAAGAAAAAAATCATATTAACATATGTCCTAAACGTCTTAGTTTTTGAACTAACGGCGTGTTAAAAATAATTAAAAAAATACGTTGCAAAATGAAAATGACTACTTCTAGACGCTACTGATTTGATCATCAACACCCGGTATGTTTGGTTACTACTATAATTTTGCTGCATTTGAAAACCAAAATTAAGCGACTTGGCAACGTTGCAGTTGCAAATTTAGAACATAATGACATATCATAATAAGTTTTGCTTTCTGTTGTTGCAGTTAAAATTCTATTTTTTAAAGAATTTTTATGATTTATGGGATGAATGTAATAAAAAATAAAAAAATAGTTAGTCTACAACTAGTTAAGCGTTTAAGTGGTTGCGGTCGTGGATTTTGTTAAAAATTCAGCAATAAAGCAAAACGAACGAAGTCAATTTTGGTTTATCTGCAGTTTAAGTCGCGAACTTACGCTTTATGACTATATATAAAGTTTCTTCGTCTGATATCTTTCGTAAAATTTAATAACCAACCAGGTAATATATGTAAATATTCTTCACAAAATTGAATCTAGATACCCATTTTTATCAGCTGTTTGACCGAATTGAATTTCCATTCACCATGAAAATTGTGAATATTTCTCGGTCTTTTGGCATTTAAAAACAATTGCTATCAAAATAATATAAAATATACCAGTGGTGCCATTTCAAATTTAAAAGTAGCAGTCGTTTCCGGTTAAACCGGAAGTAATAGAAAACCAGTAAATCTATCAAATTCACAAATATGTCAAATAATTATATACCAAATTTGTATATCATAAAAGGTAAAAAAGATATAGGGGAGAACCACCTGTGAGAAACACCACGTATATCGTATGAAAATCAGGGTTCCAATGTTTTTTCCTCAAAGTTCTGTAAATTCTTTATAAATTTAATTTTAGAATTAAAAATTGGCGACTCTGACATGCGGTAAACGTAAACCCGCCTATGGTTGCCACTCCCCAATTATAATTTTTGTATTTATTTTTATGCCATTCAAATGCAAAGTTTTCATACGGTTTAGTTCTTAATAAAATGTACAAACAAGTCCTGGTTCTCCTTTCTTTATTTCCTAATCCAAATCGCACCTCATCAATCTCAAATCCCGACACTTTTTCAGTTCGTGTCTAAGAGGTTTTTATTTTTTATGGGCTTTATCTTCGGCCAGAAATCAGAAGTGGTAGCGCCCATTGCACTATTGTTCGCACCGACGTTTTATGGGACATTTTGTAATTTGTCACGCGTGCCCTTACGAATTATTAATAAGTCCGGAAGTCGGATATTTAATCACTTCTGGCAAAGAATGGTTGGGAAAATGGGGTATTTAGATTGTGGGCATAATCCTATAATGCATTAAATCAGAAATCCTTTTGATAAACATAAATTTATGCGGTTTAGAGCTGAATACACGCATCAAAAAAATTCACATGTAGGAGTGCCTATACATATTTTTAACGAACTTAAAAAAAAGAATATTTTTTAAATGAAAAGGGTGGTCGAAAGATACCTCTTTTAAAGGTGGAAACGTTTTCAAAAAATAATTTTAGGTCAGCTGATCTAACTTGACCACTCTTTATAATCCTACTTTTATTATTAAACATTTATACAACGTTGCCCATTGTCCATATTAAAAGTGGACAAATAATTCATACCTGCGCCATTATATTATTATTAAAGACAACTAATAGATAACATGTACGTCAAAATATCTTAAAAAATCGTTAAAATAGCAGAAAACCGTATACTAAATAATAACCTAAATTTTAATCTATAAACAGTATAAACTTCTATAAGCCCAGCAATCTCTGTATGCCTAAAACCATTAGCGATAAAGGGATATTTTGCTTACCTAAAGCCTCATTTATAACGATTTTAAAGTCATTATAATCAATAATATCATTTTCAGACTTTGTCAAATATGCAAATCACATTTGTTAGTGCATTTTCGCATTGGGTTTGGGTGTCGTACCGTCATTTTTAATTTATTAACATCGTGAAAAGTCCGTACCAAAATGTTAAAATCACGCTAGTTTTGTTATAAATAAATAAAAAGTATAAAACAAGCTTTTGTTAAAATGTACAAAAACAATAAATAAAACTTTTTCTTTAAAACTCTTACTATTATACTCTATTTTTGCAAGAGATAGCAATAAAAATGTCTCGGGACGGTTAGAAGGTTGTAAACCATAGGCGCACCAGTCTCTGTGCAAAGAACAGGTAGAAATACACCGAATTGCGTTAAATAAGGATTATAAATTTTATATATATTTTAGTATCTTTCCGTATGTGCAACTGAGTGGTTATAAATTGTTAGAGTATTGTTCAAAGTATTACAGTATTGTAAAAATGGCTTCTCGCAGAAACGCGCATGTCTCGGCCATTTAACTGTAAACGAAAAGCAGATTGTTAAAAACGTATTCGATTATACAGGGTGCGGCAGAATGGACTCCCACATTTGGGTAGCAAATAAAAAGTCTACTATAAAATATGAAGCTAAACTTTTATTATTTTCAAAAAGAGCACACTTTAAGGTTTTTAACTATGTTTTCAAAATTATATCGTGTAAGTGACGGCCGTTAGCAGCGACACACATACGAAGGCGTTCCTAGAAGTTCCGCATCACTTTTATCACCATGTCTTGAGGAATAGCAGAACAGAACAGTTTCATCTCGGATCGCTGTCTTGATTTAGGAAAGTCAAGAACCAGTTGCCCTTAAGTTAGCAACCCATTTAAAAATTGTTTTCCGGTCTGGAACAGAGGCATTCGGAGGCAGGAAGCGCGTACAAAATGCTGTTTAAGCTGGCTTAAAAAAGACATTCAATCCTGGTTGATGCAGCAAAATATTGAACATCCTACAGATAGTGTTAAACTAGAGTTGTTGCAGCTAGTAAAAAGTGAAGTCGCCACAAATAAAGCTAAGTACACACGTTTTGTAATTGATAAAATAGCTAAGAAACAAAATATAATTGTATATTGGCTGCCACCTTATCACTGCGAACTAAACCCCATAGAACTTATATGGGCACAAGTGAAAGGTGAAGTAGCCAGAAATATTACTACGTTTAAACTAGTAGATATAAAAAAAAACTATTTCAAATTGCCATATATAATGCTTCCCCAGAAAACTGGAAAAAATGTGTCGAACATGTATTAGAAGTAGAAAATAAAATGTGGTCTTTGGATATAATAGTAGATACAACTGTTGAACCTCTAATTATCCAAGTAGACTCATATGACTCAAGTAGTGATAGTATGTCAGATAATGGAAGAATGTGAATAACTAGATGTAGATTATGTAGCATATTTAATTAGGTATGGATTATATTTTAAATAATTATTTTTTAACTATGCATTTTTAATGTGTATTATTAAAATGGTTATTATTAACTATAATTATACCAACTGTACAATATTGATATACTATAAATTTTAAAATAAATTCTTTACACATATAAAAGAAACAAGATTTTCATTTTACCTAAACTGTTTAAAAAGGGTAAGTTCCCAAAAATAAACTCAAGCGCACCGCCACTGTCAAGGTTTTTATCACATTATTCCCACGTAAATACGGGTAAACATCTGTTATTCCTTTGCATTTGACCCAAGAGGTTGACGAATATTAGAGCGGAGTCTGCCGGCCTAAAATTATGATGCCTTATCAGTACATTACAGGTAGAATTAAAGAAAAATATTAATACTCGGACTAACACAGAAAGCGAATTGCCATAAAATTAAATGATTTATTAATATCTCTTGCAACGAAACAGGGTATAACATATAACGTCATTACAAATTATATTAAAGCCTATCGCGAGATTTACTTGTGTAGATAAACAAATAAATTTAATAACTTGATCCAATTTATTATTTTTTTAATAATAAAGTTCTGCATGGTCTAAAACCTAAAATGTTATTATCATGCCATCAATAATATATATTTTTTTATCTTTGGACAATCCACGAAGGCTGAAACCTAAATACTAACGTACCGTGGGTGTCTTAAGCGAGGTAAGAGGGAGTTTTGTTGGCACGGGACTTAAAACTTGAAGATTTGGGGGGAAGGAAAGACCTCCGCTGGCAGTAGGTTCCACAATCTAGAAACTCTAGGGACGAAAGAACGAACGAAATGGAAAGTTCGGGGACTGTCCGATTGGACCGTATAGGGATGCATACGTGCGGCACCACGAGTTTCTCTGTTGGGAGCTGCAAGAGGAGGGATATAAAATTTAGCTTAAAGAAAAGTACCTTTATTTTTCTTAATATCGAAAGTTTTATAAAGGAAAGATGTTTGGGAATAAAAATACCTTTTAAATAAGCATTTTTTTTTACTTTGAAAAAAAAAAACTATTTTTCTGCAAATAACAAGCCTCTTTGTGAGTTTTAGCTGATTTGAAAAATTCTTAAGCTTTCTTTACAAAATATAGTATATTTTAAAATAAGTATGCACTAATGTACAAACTTAAATTTTTACCGTTAACGAATAAAAACTTTAAAGAATGAGTTTTTCTCGGAACATGAACATTTTTGCATATATATTATATGTAATATTTTTCATTCCATTAACATCTTCTCTTTAGAAAAATATCGAAAATATGGAAAACGAAAGTACTCTTCTCTTAAGAAAAATTCTTATTTTTTGACATTCCTCGTATACAACAGCAAAAAATTATTAATCGATGATAGCATTTTAGGTTTAAGACCATGCAAAAGAAATAACTGTTTTTTGTCAAATATTTAAAAAATCCATATAGTAACTCCAATTTTGACAAAATTTGGTATACGGGGTTTATTGGGACGCTGATCATGAATCTAAAAGAATTTTTCTGCAACGTTTGTTCTTGAGATATTCATCATCAAAGTTAAAATTCAAACTATTCTTATTTTTATTATATTCTCCCTTCTTTTGGCACTAAATTCCTGATATAACACTAAATTGGCACACAATATTTCATTAAATATTAAAAAACCCTTTTAAAACATGTTTTTTTATTGATTTTAACCCTTTCTTATTATTATAAAAGGTTTGCTTAAAATCAAGTCGCCATGTTTAAAACCAATTCCATTATACACAAAAGTGTATGCATGGTTGCAGCGTTTTTGGGGTAAAATATTTGGAATTTAATTTAAAAAACGTGTAAAATAACTAAAAGAGGGTTTTTAAGAATGTTCATAAAATATTGTGTGCTAATTTAGTGTTATATCAAGAATTTTGTACAAAAAGAAGGCGGAATATAGTAAAACTAAGGATAGTTTAAAGTTCAACTATGATGATGAATATCTCAAGAAAGAAACGTTGCCGAAAAAAAATTCAGATTCATGATCAGCGTCCCAAAAACCCTCGTATACCAAATTTCGTCAAAATCTGAGTTGCCGCAACTTTCTAGACAATTACTAAAGTTTTTTCTTTAAATTTATTTATATGAAAATTACCGTTATCGTAGCATGCCAAAACAATGGCAACACTTTTCACTGTATCCAAAGTCAATGAAGATTTATTAAAATAGAGTTTGTACAACCCTAATCACATGCTATATCATAATAAAGGCCCATTAATGCATTAGAATGACGAAAAAGGGTCAAAAGGGATGATGCTTGCATATGAAAGGGCCTAATATTAAATAAACGTTATGAAAATTATAAATTAATTTGTGCCGGGTTAATGTTTGTAGGTAACATGAAAAAACCTACAAAAGCTGGACGCGACGTCATTCTGAAGAGTGCTTTTGCTACTGACAAAAATTTTGTCTACAAGCATGCATAAAACATTACTTTCCCGCACGCAATATTATTCTAAAACTATCTCTATGGTTTAGTAATATTAAAAAAAAAAACAACAATCGCAAGCTGAATGGTTTAAATTCGGTTTATCTTCCATGGTCATCTTTTACCCACCTACATACGTTAAAACAATTTTCTGGCAAATAAAAAAACCTATTACCTACGAAAACCTAATCAAAAAGTTCTTCGGTTAAAACTTTAACAACAAAATAAATTAGACACACAAGTGGTTTTGTGCCATCACAGCAATACAAAAGTTTAATAAAGATTGTTTAGAATAATACATGTTTACATTTTTTAAGGCCTACTTTCTACCCAATAACAATAATAAGTAACATATTATGCAACGTCTTAGAAACGGCTTAAAAACAAAGTGTAAAAAAATTTAAAAAGGTACTTTAATGGTTGTTTTAAAAGCAAAAAATATACAGCTTGGACCATTTAAAATTTGAAAAAAGTAATAATTTAAAAGTGCGCCACCAAAACAATGAAAAACATCTGCAGATCTACATAAAAAGTTGCTGTAAAACGTTTTTACAGAATCTCTATAAATGGGAAAGTAATAAAATAATAAAGAAAACGCAAGAATTTCAAATTCAATTAAGTTGTCGGTTAATTTTACAAAAACAAAGGTTATACCTTTTACTTCCTAAGAACAACATTTGCCAGAGACGAATTGCCTAAAAGTCGATGGAGTGTCGCTGGTTTTCGCGTCTTCAATAAAATATTTAGGCATTTATATAGTTTTTTTGTTAAGTGGGACGTACACGTACAAAGTATTGTTAAAAAATTGCGAAGGCTCATGTTCAGATTTTACCATTAATTTTACTTGGTGGAAACCAAGTCAAGCAACCGTCAAGGAAGCAACACTTGATAATGCCAACTGAGATGTTGGCGAAACGTCGTAAAGAATGTCCAACAAACGAACGGATTGAAAACCGGAAAAATACCACTGTACACGTAAAAACAGGTTGTAGCGAGTAAACGACTCAACCTAGCAAATTGCTGTTTTCACCGGTAGCCAGTAAATTTGGCTTAAAATTTGACTATAGTAAATTGGGGTAATTTTTTCGTGTAGCACATAAAAAACAAGAGTTTTTATAAAAAGATTCGAATATGGCTCACTCTGTAGGTACTTAGCAACAGCTAAATTCGGCAGTTAGCGTAAAAACGCAATTAAATGTCCTTTTAATATTTATCTGTAAAATCAATATAATGTTGTTTAATCATTATTTAAAATTTAAAAAATATAAAGGATTTTTCTAAGCTTATGCTTGTAAAAAAAAACTTGAAAGCAATAGTACTTACATTGCATACCGAGGGAGAAAAATGCCACTTCTCCTCCCGGGAATGGTTTGATGCAATCATCTAAGGGAGGAAAAGGAATTTTACTCCAGGGAACATGTATTTTATTATTTCTACTACTTTTTAAGACATTTTCAAGAAATACATAATTATTTGGCTGCAGTGTCTAAAAAAGAGTATTTTATTTTAATTCGCGGATCCCTATATCTCGTAATAATTGAACAGTAGTCAAAATACAGTACATTTAAAATCGTTAAACATTATGGGAGGTATCGTTGTCAAAGAGCTAAGCGTTGTTTTTATATTAAATGTAACATAAGTAAACAGAAAAAAAATATCATTTTAAATCAAAATGGACTCTGGAGACGACGACAATATCCCTCATATGGGGAAAAAAGTCTATTTTCAACGAACGTAGTAAAAAAGTAACATTCCCGCTATGATCGAGTGCCAAAAAGTATAACGCAAAATAATATTCCTTAGCAACTTGCGGAAAATTATCCATCGGAACGTTATTATTCCTCAAGGTTAGTTTATATTTATAAGGTTGCGACATATCCTCAACTTTTAGGCGGTTCGAGGTCGGGGACGCAAGGAAGGGCACTTCTCGGAGAAAAGTTGGCAAGACTGGGTAAAATCAAAGCTGATGATCAATCCAGTGGCGTCTAGAATTTGCGCATTTCATTTTGCATTGTTTTGGAAGTGATATTTGTGGAAAGATGTAATCCCAAATGTTTTTATATTTTTAGTAAAAGAATTTACAACTTAATAACAACTGAAAACTGTTGTGTAAACGGTTATTCTACTAATACAATAAACTGTATATCTCCGGCACTGAACAACATGGCCGAAAAATGGGAGATGTGACGTCATAACACGTCAAAGCAATATGGCCGAATGTCGCGACCCTATATAGACCGACTTTGGTTACCAGTGCTTATCAAGGTTAGTTTATATTTATAAGGTTGCGACATATCCTCAACTTGTAGGCGGTTCGAGGTCGGGGACGCAAGGAAGGGCACTTCTCGGAGAAAATTTAGCAAAACTAGGTAAAAATCAAAGCTGAATATCAATCCAGTGGCGTCTAGAATTTGCGCATTTTGTTTTGCATTGTTTTGGAAGTGATATTTGTTGAAGATGGAATTCCAAATGTTTTTATTTAAAGTAAAAGAATTAACAACTTAATAACAATTAAAAACTGTTGTGTAAACGGTTGTTCTACTAATACAATAAACTGTATATCTCCGGCACTGAACAACATGGCCGAAAAATGGGAGATGTGACGTCATTACACATCAAAGCAATATGGCCGAATGTCGTGACCTTATATAGACCGACTTTGATTATTCCTAATTTTATTTCCGGAAAATTTTTCAATCTAACCTCGTACTAATACCGTGTGTAGGTATACTAAATTGAGATTATGCGAGAAATAAAAATCAACACTAGTTAATTTCAATAACTACTGCATTCTAAGATAACCGGTATAGTAAATAACTTTATAATGAAAACAGTTATCTTTAATAAGAAAGTTAATGGCTTCCTCTTTAAAAAATCAAGAGACAAGATACAGGAAATCGTAAGTTTAATTATATTTTAAGTGTCATCTTGGAAATATGATTAGATAATTAAGTAATATTTTTACTTATTGGTCATCAGGAAGAACTTATTTAGTAAAATGAGGATTTGTTTCAGAACATAATCATGATTATAGCTTCATCTTTGATTTAAAACATGAAGCTATCAACTGGTTGGTATGTTTCTTTAAAGGTGAAGACTGTTATGGTAACAGTAAAATATTGGACATTTAGTTTCTTTATTTGTTAACTGGTACCAAAGTCGGTCTATATAAGGTCACGACATTCGGCCATATTGCTTTGACGTGTTTTGACGTCACAACTCCCATTTTTCGGCCATGTTGTTCAGTGCCGGAGATATACAGTTTATTGTATTAGTAGAACAACCGTTTATACAACAGTTTTTAATTATTATTAAGTTGTAAATTCCTTTACTTTAAATAAAAAACATTTGGAATTACATCTTTCAACAAATATCACTACCAAAACAATGCAAAATGAAATGCGCAAATTCTAGGCGCCATTGGATTGATCATCCGCTTTGATTTTACCCAGTCTTGCCAACTTTTGTCCGTGGAGTGCCCTTCCTTGCGTCCCCGACCTCGAACCGCCTAAAAGTTGAGGATATGTCGCAACCTTTAAATATAAACTAACCTTGAACTGGTACAACGTTTCGATCGGAATGCATCTCTAACCATTTTCAAGTGATTAAATGAACTAAAATCTTGTCTTAGAAGGGCACATGTAATTTATTCCCGAATCAAATATATTATAGGAGGAGACCGAGTGAACCCTTCGAGTAACGTTAGACCTGTAAGGCCGGAAATTTGTATAGTGATGAGTCATAGCATGCTAAGTACAACAATTATCACCTGACAAGCATCAGCCGTGCACATCATCACCCTGTATATTTTTAAAAGTTTAAAATCAAAATAAAAAAAAACTTGACGCTGTAAGCTTGAAATTTGTCTGGGATTTAGTTCATTCATAGTAAGGTTTGAAAGAAAAACGACATGCGTTTTCGATGAGCCCAAGTATAGTAAGAACATTTTAAAAGCGCAAATTCGGTACCCTTTGAAAATAATACAAAAAACATAAAAAGGCCGCCTGTAATCGGCCTATTTTATACAAAGGCGCCGCTATCCTTTACAGCGACGCGCCGATACACTATGGGATAGAAATCCATTATTTTGGCCAAAAAGCAACTTTGAAATTTTAATGGCTTATGGTGTGTATTTCAAAGTAGATACTCCAAACTACATGTACGCAAAATTATTAAAGGATATGACGACTTCTATTGGGGTTATAAGAAATTTGAAAATGTATTTTAAATAAACATAAATATACAACATTTAATCTACATAGTTTATTATTAGCCCTATTTACTAAAAAAACGTAAAAGAGTTTAAATAATAAGAGCTATTGTTGTGTTTCCGATGCAGTCTCGCGAAGTCTCGCTACTTTTGTTAAAGATCTTTTTACCTTTTTCTTTATCAGTTTTTGTACTTACAATTGCCTTTCTACTTTTTGCTACTTCTGAGTGTAAAGAACAGATACAAGATTTTTTTAATTTACAAGGTTTTCCATTTTAAAATTTAATTTTTTTGCACACTGTATATCCTAAAAGATAAAAGCATTCTGATGAAAGATATGGATTCTACAGAATCTAAATAATTCAACAGTGTTTTTTATTTATTTTATACGTTAAAAAATAAAAAAGTTGGGAAGATGTATCTCCATTTCGCTTTCAAGAATAATTTAAAATTATTTTTAGATTTGATGGTCATATTTCGAAACTAATTGAGATAGACACATCAAATGTAGAATTTTTTAAAGCATTTTAAAATATTTTTTTGGTGGTGTTATAATATTCAGGGTATTCCATTTAAAAAATCATACCTATTCTCGTAGATAAGAATCATCGGATTACTGATTAGAATACTACCGAATGAACCAAACAAGCTGATATTTTAGTTTATTTTGTACAATAAAAAATAATAATGTTAAGGGAGGTGTAAATTTATAATAACATATAATAAGTTTTAGGTTCCCAAAAGGCATTTGTAATAATTTATAATATTTTTCCAGTAAAAAGCACCTCATTTTAAGTTGGATTGGTAAGTTTCAGAATTTTGACCAAAAAAATTAATTTCTATCCCATATTGCAAAGACCAGCTGCATCAACCGGCATATCATAAAAGAAATATAGAAAAGGCGGCCGCGAAGACAAGCATGCCGATTTATTTGCTTTAAACTTTTTTGTGATTTTTTTTCTTATCAAAGAGCACCGAATTTACATTTTTAAACTATTCCTTCTATACCTGCAAGGTGAACTGAATGGTGTGGCTAATTTGGATGGCCATATTTCCAAAACTAATAAAGTTAGAGGTATCTAATGTGGTATTTTGCTATAGCTCTTTTTAGGATCTTTTTAATGGTAATATAATAAACAGGGTGCCACATTAAAAAAAAACTTTTTTCCACCTTGTATATTATCACCAGTATCACCGTTAAAGAGATCTATAAAAAGCTTTAAGAAAACACCACATTTGGTACATTAACCTTTATTAATTTTGAAAATATGGCCATCCAAATCAGTCACACCTTTCGGTTCGCCTGGCAGGTACTTGTGCTCATCGAAAACGCCTGTCAATTTTGTTTTTAACCTTACTATTAATGAACTAAATCCTAGAAAAATTCCAAGCTTACAGCTTCATGCTTTTTTTTGTAACTTCTAAAAATATACAGGCTGATGCTTGCAAGGTGATGATTGTCGTACTTAGCATGCTATGACTCATCACTCTCTCTCTCTCTCTCTCTCTCTCTCTCTATTTTTTTTTGGACAAGCATAGATAAAAGGTTCTTAAATAAGGCGAAATTATACAAGGAGAGACCGAGAGACGACTTATTTTCGTTTAATATGTAATTTTTGACAGGGGTGACAAATTTGACATTTTCCTTTGACGCTAACCCGTAATTTTAAGCATTTTTACATGTAAGGTTATAAGATAAACTATACGTTAGGACATATTTTGCATTATTTTCAGCAAAAACTGGACATTTTTCTTTTCCTGACTTTATTTATGCCTTTTTTGGTTCATTTCTTTCCATTTTTTCTTTAAATTCTTATAATAAAAATCCATAGTTATGAACGTACAAAAACTCATAAAAACTAAGCGGCTATTTCATTTCGTGATAGTATTTCGACAACCTGTCCCCAGCTTAGCCATGCCACTATTTGTCATCCGGTGGTGTTGTGTGCTTGAACGCATTAAAATTAGCGGCAGGGCATTAGAATTATCTCTGTGATAAGCAGCACGTGCAAGAGGGGCCCTCGGGGATGCATTGCCATGCAACCCCCACAGTGGTTTGATTGATGACACGTGACTGCGATTTAGCCAATGAGGTATATAAAATTAGGACAAAAAGTATAATTTTTTAATAATTAGATTGGATAAGATTAGCTTGAAGGTGGAATGTAATCCTCTAACATTGCAACCTGCTCAGGTTTATTGTGTATCCTCCATCCCTATGTTAGAGCACACTATGCAAGCCGGTCTTTTTAATCAGACTTCACAAGCTTAAAACTGGCTCCTTGGTAAATATTGCTGCTTTATGTTTTTCCCCACCCAGCCTTGCAAACCGCAGATGACAAAGGGCTTTACAGTAGAACCACATGTGTTCCGCGGTTTCTTCTTCCTGGCAGAACCTGCATAGGTTTTCTTCTGCCAGGCGTATTGTTTCCAGGTGTTTATTCAGTCTGCAATGACCTGTCAGTTGACCCACTATAATTCTTACTGCCGTCCGGTTGTAATTCAGAAGGTCTTTTGTAAATTCCGGCGAGTATGCCTTTGTGAATTTTTTCGCCTGACGCTGTTCTGGTGTTTTACCTACCAGTCTTGGAATTCCCTCATGATCCATGATTTAATAGATAACCTTACTTGGCATGACGGAATACCACAGTAGGGCTCAGGGCCTACCATTGCCCTGCCAGAACCCTCTTTTGCCAGTTTATCGGCTTGCTCATTGTCCTGGTTGGCCCTATATATATATATATATATATATATATATATATATATAATATATACTACTATATATATATATATATATATATATATAATATTGAAAACCAGGACTTTATTGGGGATGCAGTCATAAAAAATAATGGCCAATTTTACAGGTGAATTCTCTTATTGAATTTGTCAAGCTTTCGAAAGCAGATTGCTTCCTTTCTCATCAATGCGAATTTATTAATTTAGACAGGAGATTCAAATCAGAACACGGCAGATACATCTTAATCAAAGGTTAGATGTGAGGTGTTAGTTTACTTAATTTTCAAATTAAATACTCTTATTACATGGGGAAAATCTTATGAAAAACAATTTTCTTTTGTTACATGGCTGGAAAAAAACCGACAAATCTAACGGTCCTTAACGTCAGAAAATCTTTCTGAAAGATTGAAGAAATTCGCATTGATGTCCTGAGGAAGGAAGCAATCTGTTTTCGAAAGATTGACAAATTCAATAAAGAATTCACCTGTAAAATTGGCCATTATTTTTTATGACGCATCCCCAATAACTTTCACAATTAGACCCTGCTCTCCCGACCACCATTAATCGTTTTATTGGTCTATTTTAAGGAGTTACTTTTATTAGTTGATTATGCCGATGAAGCTTATTTGGCTGAAAATACAGTACTCGTCAGGAGCTTTAAAATGAAGTGCCACAAGACCCCCTTTTATTTATTTTTATCAAAATGGCGCTCTTCTTTCAGTTTGACATTTATATTTGTCATTTGGTTTATGTCATCTTACTAAAGTCATAAATAGAAAAATACCGAACAATTCAAAAATTAGGAGACACGCACTGTATACATAAAGCAATTTTTTTTATCTTTGTAAATGATCGTAAACTATCAAAACTTGTAATGGAATACCGATGTTCTTGTAGATATTTAACACATAACGAACAGACGGAATTATAGTTAGAACTTCCGAAATGTTTTGAATAATTTTACCCAGAATTCCTTGGGGGCATTACAAACTGTGAAAATATGACTATAAATGTTTGTAGCTAAAGTATATTTTGTAATTCAATATGAAATTCGGTTAATTTTAAGTTAATAGTTATAAAATAATAGAGACATTTTGCACCTCTTAAAATAACAGACGTTTTTGGCCTCCTTATGGTTATCGTTATTAAACATAACGATTACGGCAGCAGTTTTAGACAGAGATTTTGCAGCCTCTTTTAAGAAATCTGCGCCTTTCGACACATAACCTAATTTTTGTCTATGGTTCACCAATTTTAAAGTTAACGAAAAATGTTTATTTTACTTCATAAGATATAAATTGATATTTAAATATATGCAAACACTTCTGTTGATTTCGTTTTTAAAGTAGATGCAAACAATACAGTAGTATAAAGCAAAAACACAAAAAGTGAGGTTAAGTTTGGTAGTAGAGTAAAAAGCAGGTGTGCCAGATTGTAAAACATCTAAATTAATTACTGATTTGGAATATCCGTAAAAGTGCAAGTCCGTTTAAATTTCTTAACACTATTTGATTTTTATTTCTGCTATAGATTTTTCTCTTATTAGAGCCTTTCTATAAATGGTATTTTTAATTAATACGGCAATAAAATTTTAACCTTTTAAATAATTGATATTAAAATTTCTACAATCCGGCATCCACGCATTTTAACAATAACGATAACATAACGATAAGCTCTTCGGTATTCATCCGTAATTAAAGAAGTCCGGTATGGTTAATAACGATAACGGATCATGTTTGCGTTACTGCGCAGTTTCAGAATAACGTTAACCACAACGGAATTGCAAAATAAGGGGTTGCAAAATGTCTTTATTAACGTCAGGCTCTATGACCGACATAAAAAAAACCTAAATTATTTGATCTTTAATCTTTAAAATAATTGGTGTTTACACACTCTATTTGAAGTTTTTAGACAGGATGCCAAGTAACTCAACCAAAAAATTTTAAGGGGTGTTTCTTCAAGGAAAATTAGGAAAAAACCTTATATGAACATGTCCTAAACGTCTTAGTTGTTGAACTATGGGGTATTAATAATTAAAAAAATATATTGTTTTTTATAAAAACTTTTATACCAATTCAGATATTTTTTAAAAATAAGGGGACGCCTTCTATGCAACAGATGACATTTTTTGACATACAAGAAAAAAAAAGATCATTGTTGCCGATAAAAGTTTTAAAGTAAATTCTTTTAGGAAACATAATGATACGCCACTGCATTTTCCAAAAATATATATATTTTTAATTTCCATTTAGTTTGGAACAAAGTTGACCTTCTGACTTTTTTTATTTGATGTACGGTTTTTGCGTAAATAAATAAAAAACATTTGTTAGCATAGTCAAATCCCTATCTAATTAAAGAATAAATAATAAAAGCGATTTTTACTGCAGAATTTGATAAAATCTATACCAAATGACAAATGCCGAGAAATGATCTTTATTTACGCGAAAACCGTATCTACATTAAATAATTAATAGTTTAAAAAAACTAAAAAACACGCTTTTATATGCAACCGAACTAAAAATTAAAAAATAATTTTTCATTAAAAAAAATATTTTCACTTCATAGTAAAAAGCGTGGAGTGCTTAATATATTAAATGTTATAATTATTATATTTGCCAATATCTATGATGGAAAAGTTATGAAAAAATAGTAAAATGCACCCCACGCTTTTTACTATGAAGTGAAAATATTTTTTTAATGAAAAATTATTTTTAATTTTTAGTTCGGTTGCATATAAAAGCGTGTTTTTTAGTTTTTTAAACTATTATTTATTTTTCATTTTTAGTTCGATATGCATTTATGTATGTATGTATGTTAAAATGCTTCAGTTTATTCACTAAAAATTCCTTCGCCATTTTGTCAAGAGTAGCTAAACCTGAGGAAAGTTTGGAATGTTGCCAAAAGATGGCAACCCAGGTGTTGTTTTTATAATATAATAGAATTTTTTTCCTGGCGATCCAAACCAGGATAACGGGATACTGTTTGCAGATTATTGCATTGTCATGGGTCCTTAATACGTGTGCAAAAGTTTCAAAGAAATCGAATAGCTGGAAGTTGGTTAAAATTAGGCTCAAAGATTTCGTTACATAGATAGATAGATGGATAGATGGATAGATAGATAGTTACAACCCAAGTTAATAAAAGCGTGTTTAAAAAGAATCTGAAGATCTTCTAAACTAAATGGGAATTTTAAAAATATTTAAATTTTAGAAAAATGAAATGACGTAACATTATTTTCTTGAAAAAATTATTATCTTAAACCTTTCATGGACGACCCTGGTGACTTTTTTCTTGTATGAAGAATGTGTACTGATGCAAACGGATCGTCCCCCAAATTTTTTAAATTTTTTTAAATTGGTACGAAAGTTATTATAAAAAAACAATATTTTTTAAATTTTTTAACCATGTAGTTCAAACCTCAAACGTTTACGACATATCGTAGGTTTAAAGGTAAAACTCACCAAGTGAAATTTTATGTTTTAGGGAATAACAACGATTAAATACAAAATTTGTAATAAAAAAGAAAAGATAATACATCTTTTTATTTATAATATTCAATTAGGATTTATGGATGTCATAAATCCAACTAATAAATCATTTTGCCAAAAAACTTTTACCATTTGAGAATAACCTTAACTGGCATAAACACATTGTATATATAGCCACCGCGGCTTCCAAAAGCTTGGATTTCTTTTCCGAGCAAAAAAGTATTTTTCTCATTTTAATTTATACACTTTGTATGTGTCCCAAATTCGACCCCTCTGGAATATTGTTCTCATGTCTGGGGAATGGCATCTCCTACAACTCTCAGCATTCTTGATGCCATTCAAAGAAGGGCTGTTCGTCTTATTAATGATCCTTTACTTACTCAAAGACTTCCTTCTGTTGCCCATCGTCGAGCTGTGGGAACCTAACCAGATCTATCGCTCTTGTATAGATACTTTTACGGCTTCTGCTCCGACGAATTATCCAGTATAGTCCCTCCTCTTGCAGCTCCCTACAGAGAAACTCGTGGTGCCGCGCGTATGCACCCTTATACGGTTCAATTGGACAGGCCCCGAACTTCCCATTTCGTTCGTTCTTTTATTCCTAGAGTTTCTAGACTGTGGAACCTACTGCCAGCGGAGGTCTTTCCTTCCCCCAAATCTTCAAGTTTTTAAGTCCCGGGTTAACAAACTTCCTCTTACCCTGTTTAAGACACCCACGGTACGTTAGTATTTAGGCTTTCAGCCTTCGTGGATTGTCCAAAGATAAAAAAACCATAAATACCTTAAAAATGTTCAAACATTTTTTTTTAACACAATGTACTTGGTGATTTCTACCTTTAAACCGACGATATGTTCATGTTTGTTTTTTTTCTAATTTTTATTTTAGAATACCCCTTAAAGTTTAACAGTTGCGTTACTGGACACCCTGTATAAACGATTTTTGGTAAACCGACGAGTTCTTTAACCCGCTTAAGTAAATAAATTAGCTTGAAGAACACCCTGTGTATAATATTCAATAAGAATTAATAGATAATAAGCCGGAAATTGAAAAATAAACGCACCTGAATACAGCACAATGAGATCTTCAATTCCCATTCAGAGTTTTAATAAAGTATTTAATATTCATTCTCGAATCGGCCACGGAAATTATAAGTTATATACACGATTCGAGCGTTTGTCCGTTTTTCCCATAATTTCGGCCAATTTTACAGATATATAATTACTTCGAACTCCTGGGTACTAAAAGAATACTGCACGTGAGAAATATGAGAGAAATTTTAATCTGATTTACTGATTTCGTATACCGTTGCAGCAACTATAAAATAGTTTTCGCGCGGTTTTGAAATAACGTAACATTATTAAATAAAAATGATATTTGGTGGTAGATTTATGTAGTTGATAACTTTTTTTACGCGAAAACCGTGCATCAAATAAAAAAAGTCAAGGGATCAAATTTTTCTAAACCTAATGGGAATTTCAAAAAATGTTTTCATATTTAACTTAAACGTCCCATGGACGGGACTGACAAAAATTGTTTTTTTCTTGTATGCTTAAAAGTGTCTTTTGGTGCATAGAAGGCGTCCCCTAATTTTTTTAAAAATATCTTAATTAGTTTTATAAACAAAAAAATATTTTTAAAAGTTTTTAACGTCCTGTAGTTCAAAAACTAAGACGTTTAGGACATAATATGTTTATATAAAGTTTTTTCATATTTTTTATTGTAGAATTAGCCCTTAAAATTGTCAGATAAGTTGTGAAATACCCTGTATCATAGCCACGGCATCTTCCAAAAAGCTCGAATTTCTCTTTTGAACCAAAAAGTATTTGTATTGTATGTATTTCAAATTCGACCTTTTTATATAATTTTGTTCTCATATGAGGGGTATGCACTGATCTCGATGGATAGCCAATGCTTGTTACCTGCACAACAACAACAAAAGTTACAATTCATGGGCGAAAAAATGACTTTGTGCGCAAGCAAATCGAAGGGGAACGCGCCTGGCGCCAAATGAAGTATCAAGCAGAATCATTTATTTATCGCCGCTTTTCTATTTAATGGACGTTGATTCAGTACCGTATTTAAATAAATTTTAAAAATACAGTTACATCAAAAACGTCTAATCCGCTATATGTCAACTGTTGTTGTATTTAAGAAAAAAAGTATTAAAAGCAGTCCCGGATCTAGGAGGGGTGGGGGCAAACGGTGATGTCTGCCACGGGTGACACTTTTAAGGGGCGGCAAATTGAAACATGGAATGTATAAGAAAGTGGCGATTGTAAGTGAGAAAGACCTTTTTTGGTCGTCTTTTAATTTCTTATTATACATAGGTATTTAAAAGGAAGCACTTTTTTGCTCTTCAAATTTTTTCGCAATAAAAAGACCGGGCTGGGCGGCATACGGCACGTTTTGCGCCTCGTTAAGAAAATAAAGATCCGGTGCTAATTAAAAGAAAGTAAAATAGGTAAGTATATCAACTAATGTCCAGTTTCACAATATATGGTAACCATCATTTTTGGGTAAACTATTTGGGCAACACCAATCACATTTCGTTATTTCGTTGTTTCTTTAGTAACAAACCTATGGTTAATGCTAACTAAATATTGTGAAACTGGCCGTTAATGTATTACATGAGTTTTAACAATGTAACTGAATTAATGAAATGTTATCACCTGATTTACTAGTCTGACAGTTTTCAATAATTAGAACGTAATAAGTATTTTTTAAATATTCTAATAATAATATCGACAAAAGCGTTTACGTTATTTATTGAGGTAACATTTTAAATTTTCTTTTAAAACCTCTCTATAATATGTTCTGAACTCTAAATGTGTAATAATATGAAAATTTTCAATTTTTCTCTGGCTAAATTTTATATTATTAAATTAGCCACCATAATACTTTATTTACCCCTTTTTTCACTATAGGTAAGCGGCCAATTTTTTAAAATGTTTTTTTATGCCCTTCTTAGTTGTTGGTCGGACATTCTCCTGCTCTGATATTGCGAAACCACGACATGGTTTTTTTTTGACTGATTTCTTTTTGTCTCCTTTATCTTGCTTTAACTTACACCATTTTACAAAATAAAACAAAAGTATTGGACCCAGATATGTGATATATGCTAAATTATAACCTTAAAATATCGGAATATAAAATCAGAATTTTTTAACGTTTTTGCAAATTAGTATATATTGGTGGATGCTAAAGCAAAATTTACCCTTGATTTAAATTCAGAACATAAATAAAAACGTATTCTGCATGTCTGAGTCACCATCCCTTTTTTATTCTTAATTTAATTGCTAAAAAACTTCCGAACTAAAGAAAACATTGTTGCCTATGACTTGCATGCCCATGTCTATTAAACGAATAAAAATACCCAAAGTTTTTTAAGATCAGGAAAAACCTTGGGTATTATAATAAGTGTGTAGTAGTCCAAAATACATCACAGAATCTTATCATATCCTTTTTTTTTTATTTTGTCAAGGAACATTAAACTCACGATATTAAATTATTATTTCTGTCATCGTGACCCAGGTAATCCGTTTACCTTTTTTAGAGATAATTAAGCAAATCTTTGTCCTTATTCACTGTTTATATTTGTAAAGAAATGTTAAATAATATAAATAGTTATATAAATATATAAAGAATATTTTTCTCTCATATACTCAGATTTTAAGATTTTTAAACTATCCGGTACTGGACATGACTTTTTAATGCGCATGTACCAAAAACCTTCCGGTGGGCCTCGAGTTTATTTATTGCGCAAGGTCGTTAAAATCCGCAAAAGGCAACTAGACTCTGTGTATCTAAATTTGAGATATCTATGG